>JAWQUT010000167.1:866523-877686 GCA_033807755.1 Ellobium chinense
TTTTCCAGAATGTCACCAGAGACCTTGAACTGCATTAATAGCAGTAATTGTACCCAAGTGTTAAATGCTCATATTCATATCTTAAATTGCTCTCAGTCTCAGATTTAAGCATGTCATCTGCTGGTAGAGCAGGAAAGAGAAATCCATCTAGTCTAGAGCTAGCCCTAAACTTTCCCAACTGGGGCTTTGAAAGCCGGCTCTGTCAGGCCCTAGATCTTGTCTAGTACTAGTACAGTAAAGGTCATTAACCTTGGCCCTAAAGCCAACACTATTATAGTAGTACACTGTGCTCATCCCAAATGTAGGTCATCTAATGCCCTGTGGGCCTACAGTATACACTAACAGACCAAATGAAACAGCATACACAGGTAATGTGTAGGCACTCTGGGTATGGCACAATGAATACGCATGACGGGATTCGTCGGGCATCAAAGTAAAACCCCAAACGCCGCAAGGTTGTCTGATGTCTGGAGAGAGGTTGAACAATAGCATAAAGCCTCATGTGGCTGGTAACCTTGACAGGTATCTTTGTAAGAGACTTCTCGTTCAACTAAACTTCTTCTAGATCTAGCAATTTCGGTATGCGGCCGGGAAATAGACCAAGCATACACGCCCAACGGTGCCGCCGAAAGCGAAACTAAGAAACGCCCCAGCATCGATACTGCTGTGTACTCTACCGCAAAACGGAATGCCAGTATGTACTGTGCTGCACTCTACGATTTTCAATCGTTTGTTGTGAGACTCAAGTACTTGGGGCACAATTCCGTTTCTGGAAAAACTACTATCGATCCGCCGGTGTAGTCGCAATTCCGGTTGGCCGCTCATACATCGCGCGTGAAATTCAAGACTTTTCAAGACCGAGAGGTCAAAAAGGTGCTATTTTCAATATTCAAGACTTTTCAAGACTTCAAGACTGCGTACGGACCCTGAAAGTATTGCATGTCAATGGAAAGGTCTTGCTATGCTCTGTTTAAAAAAATGTATCATTACATTAAGCGGTATGATTTTACAGAACGCCAAGGGGTTGAAAACTCGTATTTTACTTAAACAAAGAAGGATCATTACGGACGCCTACCATCCACAGGAGGGTTCTGCCAAGGTGGGCCCACCTCATTTTCGTTATCACTTGGCATATGGAACCTGTCGTAAAAGCGGTTTGTTGGTATCAAAAAGTGCACGATCGATGTAACATCCTCCCCCACTACTGTTCGTAGCAGCTGACTTAAATTGCACGTAAGTATTGACATGGTATGTAAAAATAGCGCCATTCGTTTTCAAGCTTGAAACAGGAACTGCGATCATGAGGGGAAAAAGAGGGATGGGAAGGAGGAGAGGGGTATGGATTCCACAAAGTAATAATGTAGTCAAATGATGTAAGTCTTTACATAGAAATTAGAGTACACTAAGAAAACATGTCAGCTCACAGCAACACATATATGTATAATGAATAGTACACAAATCTTAGTGTCTTTCACTCCTAATCTAAGGTAAACAAAGCAAGCCAGGCGTAGCTGTGACCCTGTGACTTGTGACGTCACCGAAAGAAAGCGAGCGAGGGAAATCAAGGAGGATGCAGTCACAGCCGACCAAGGAATAGGCACGAGATTTGACTCGCGAAAAAGCGATTGGCATGCAAGTAGATTTTTAAGGGTGACCTCTGGCAACTGCAATATGAACTTGAATAAGTATAGAATAGTACTTGGTTTGCACAGATATTGTAATTTTGTCTTATCGTCAGAGAAACGTCATTTTTATGCTAGATTGCCAGGTAATTACTCAAAGACTAGCCTTGCGAGCCTACCCAGGGTTACAGTTTTGTCTTTTCTTGATCTCACTGACACATTGAAGTGTTCTCTCCATTTAGTGGGTAAGGTTGTGGCCCGTTCCATCAGATGTCAGCTAGCAGTAGTGTGTAGTTGCTTAGACTAGGCAAGGCTTCATGGTTCGAGTTGTTTACGGGAGTTTCCCAAGAAACAGGTGGGCGTGACGTCAAAGCGGTCAGATCAGGTTTTTGGGCCAACGGTTGTTCTCTCAGATCGCTTTGTGTTTTGTTTTTACATTCTTCGCCTGTGCTATTGAAAATATCTTAACAGATCTGCAATCGGGAAGTTGTGCAGCACAGTTTGGTGTATAAAATAACTTGACTGAGCATCCAACTTTAGCAATCACGTTTCTAGGAAGCAAAGTATTCGGTGTTAGTGTCGATACCAATAATAAGTACTTGGTATTTCATCAATAGCTAAATACTGTATGTTTTCCTACCACTAATATTAGCTTTGTTTCAACCACAAAAGAGTTCTCATCAGAGGTGGGCCTTAATAGTCTAGTAGATACTAGATATCGATACTGTGACGTTGTAATTTTGGCTACAAGATCTTTTTTAAAAAGAACAACACATAATGATGCAAATTTTAATTATAATGATTGTCTCCGTGAGTCTCAGCCATGGTCTCAGCAGTATCTATTTAGGAAATAGCAAGTATCGAGTACTTGCGACTTGAACCAAATATCTAGAGTACTCGGTATCGATATTTATTGACGCCCACCTCTAGTTCTCATCTTTAAAAGCATTTTGGAACTGGAATAATCTCATTAGGATCCTCCTTCCACCCAAGAGATCGCCCAGGCTAGAAGTAGAGTCAGATTCAGAGAAATGGCCTATTACCAATATCACACCTGAAATGAACAAGATTTGGCTATGTCTGGTCTATGTTAGAGAAAGTCCATTTAAACCCCGGTAATTACAAATAATCACGCAATGGGAGGAATTCCGTGCGGGGCTCACACTCACACCTACTTAGTCTAGGTCTAGTACTACCTAGTCCTAGACTAATGATCTTTCAGACCGGTTAGGCCATAGCTTAGGGATTCGCCATGACTGATACACCTGTCACCACGGGCAATAGGGTTAGGATTAAAGATAGGGTTAGGGATAGGGTTTGGATCGTATTAGTAGGAATGCGTTAACGGTGTGAGTCGCATTCAGAAATCCTTACACAGCGTAGAATCACATCCAATATTAATAATGTCTAGACGTCTAGTCATGAAGGAGTTGCCTACAACAAGAAAACAAGCATTCGTGGTCAGATTTTGGGAAGATTTCCGTATTTGGGCCATCCTCCTACGATAAGCTCCTGACCCACAACCAATAAACACACTACAGAGGGATTATCTTGATGGGGTTTATATAAAAAGAGAGGGGCTTGGTTTGTAGTGGTTTTTTTTTGGTGGGAAATACATTAAGAAAGAAAACTGGTTGTCTTTAAATCCTACACAATCTCATTTTTCGCGGCATGTTGTAGGATGGCCCACATATGGAAATCCTTTTGAATTTAACATAGCAGGGTTCAGTGTGTTGCTGTCTAAGGAAAGTTTGACTTTAGTTTGAGCTAACTGCTTAGACTACCCTGCTGCATTTATCTTGTGCCAGTGTAATAATTTTTTGGGCTCTCTTCGGATTTGTATCATTTCTATACTTCAGGATGCTGCAGTGATAAGAAGAGAAGCTGTGTTGGAGAAGCAGAGTACAAAGGGGAAGTGTTGCAGTATCATAATGTCAATAGGCCGAGGACGGAGAGTGGTTGTCACTGGCATGGGGGTTGTTTCGTGTTTGGGTCTGGGGACTGAGTATGTGTGGCAGAGGCTGTTGGATGGAAAATCAGGAATCACAGAAATTCATGACAAAGGTGAGCAATGATTCGTCAGTAGAGTATGTAGGAATTATTCAGTTAAAGACAGTTTGGTTAACCATCACCGGCTGTCGATAAAAACTTCCTATTAAAGGGACAGGGGAAGCTATTTGCTTCACAGCCTAAAAAATCCACAGTATTTTTTCATAAATTTTCAGCCCCTTAGCCGTTTCCTTCGCCTAAGCGCTTCTGAGAAAATGCAACTTGAAAGTCAGGATTTTCACACCCTGCGGGCCGCCATGACTGGTCATCCGGTCAGCGCAGGAATAAGGCTTGACGTCAGAAAGCGAGAGGCAAGCTAGTAGTCATTATGCAAAGAGAATTATCCATATGCAATAACTTTCGTTGGCTCTAAATTTATGCCATTTTTTTCATTTATTGTTGACAAAAGTCTTTTGTTAAACTGTGTGAACAACTGCCCGACTTTGATTGCAGTGTTGTAACCTTAGAAAAGGGAGGATAAAATAATATTTGAGAAAAAGGATCATCTGTCTGACCACTATTTGAGTCTATTAATGTTTGATTGCCTTTGTATTGTTGTCTGCTGTGTGGTTTAGTGAGCTCTCACTGACCTAAGATTCTGACAATATAAAATTATTATTTGCTTGAGGAGCACTTTCAGATAATTTAGATGCCACCACAGTCAAATTTTCTGTGCTTAGGAGCGGCACTGGTTGTGTCACTAGTCATAAATCAATCAAAAGGCTTACAAGAGCAGATCAAAACAGGGGCACATCGACGTGAAATTTATTTTGACCTTCTTATTTTGGTCAGAGATGACCAAGAGCATTTTTATAGAATACCCGTGAAAACTTTTGTAGTTTTGAAAAATTGAATCGGTCAATCGGTCTTCACTATCAGTGAGGGGAATGAGATAGATCCTAGTATGGGTTGGGTGGGCACAATTCCAGGGATGAAGAGAAAGGGTGGGTTGGGGGCGATAAGGCAAAGAGCAATATAGGGTGGTGGAATAAGGATCTAGGAAAAAACGGGGGGTAAGAACAAAAAAAAAACAAAACTAGATGCTAAAGAGAGAGAGAGAGAGGCCAAGATGCTTTTGTCCTCTGTTCACTACCTGCCTTCTCGCTTGTTTTCTTTAACAGCTCAGGCTCTCACTTTCTCTTATTGCTTCTATTCCCACTTTCTCTCTCTCTCTCTCTTTCTCTCTCTCACTTTCTCTCACCCTCTCTCTCTCTCTCTCAACCCCAAAGACATTTGATTGTAAATGTAACGTCTTTGCTTCACCCCTGTAATTGTGCCCACCCATCTATCCCCCCTCTCCCCCTCCCCCTCCCCATCTCGTAACTGTTGCTATGCTCAACATGGCATATCCATGCTAAATGCTATGGCCCTTTTCATTTTTCTCTTTGATCGTGGAGACCGGTTATTTTCTTTCCAAAGATTTCACAAGTATTCTCCAAATTATTCCCATGGTCATCTCTAGCCAACATAAGAGTGTCAAACTATTTTCACGTCGATATGCCAGCTGTTTGACTGGCTATTCAATGCATGTTGACTGATTTATGACTAGTGATGCAATTAACACTGTCCCTAAGCGTAGAAAACACTGCCTGAGACAATCAAATCTTGTCCTGCTGTGCAACATCTTAACAACCTATGTGCCCCTCAGGTAAATGATAGAGAATGTCAGAAACATAGACCAATGAGAGCTCATTAAACAATACAAGGGGAAAAAACGGCACAGACAACCATACATAGGCTATGCATACAAAAATAAAGCCACTCACTCAGTGCTCAGATGCTCCTTTTATCAAATATTCATCCTGCCTTCTCTAAAATTACAGCATTATGATCAAAGTTGGGCAGTTGTTCACAGTCTTCAACAAAAGTCTTAATGATCATATGTAAAATAAAAAAAGGCACAAAATTTAGCACCAAGCAAAGTTGTTGCATGTGGAGAATTCTCATCGCACAACGACTACTAGCTTGCCTCTCCCTCTATGACGTCACACCTTATTCCCGCGCTGACCGGATGACCAGTTATGGTGGCCCGCGCGGTGTGAAAATCCCGACTTTCAAGTTGCATTTTCTTGGAAGTGCTCCGGCAAAGGAAACGCGTAAGGGGTTGAAAATTTATGAAAAAATATTGTGGATTTTCAACACTGTGAAGCAGATAGCTACCTCTGTTCCTTTAAGTCCGTCGTGGGGCATCCAGTGCCTCATACTCCTTATATAGCAGAAAATAGAAAATCTGCATTACGGCTGTCATGGGGGATACACTTACAATGCCCCTTACTTTTTATATAGTCTAAACACACATCTTCTTGTAAGACTGTCGTGATGCATGAGAGTACTCATGAAAATTATAAAGGGGAAGAGAGAAAAATCATAATATAGGCACGCTAATACCTCGACATTTCTTTCAGATCAGTCATTTTCATAATGAAGGAGCTAAAGGAAGCTGTACTGTATTTAAGTGCACATGTTTATTGTCACCAACCATCATCATCCATTCATAGTCATTGTGATAGATCGCTTCATCACTTTCATCACATTTTCTCTTGTCATTATCACCATCATTTTCGTTAACATCATCGTTTGTGCTCAATTTTCTGCATGTTTCTTCTCATCGTAATCATCACCTTTCCACATATTTGATCTTAGATGGGCAAGAAAACATGATTACAGGCTAACACTGCGAATAGAAAAGATAGGCATTTTCCGTCGTCTGGCATTGTTTCTTCAGTCAAGGTCCGTCTCCGTTTAGTCATTTGAATTACGACCAGCAGCTTATAAAGGGCTTAAGGCTGAGATGAAATTCACATTAGATTCTTAAAATTACATAGGTGAGACTCTCCAATAGAATAAAAAAAATATCTTTTTGATGCATTAGTCCGTTCACAGACATATTTCTGAGAAAGGAATTTCCATGAAGAGACAAATGAAAATTGTCATGTTTAAAAGCAATTTAATCATTGCTTATTGTCTTTCTGCCAGTATTCCTGATATACATGTACAGGTTGTATTTCAAAATTAAAACTATTTGTGTCAAAAATGTATTTTGTGCTTTACACTCGCGTTATATAAATAGTTATAGACTTTCTTATAATGATTCTGTTTCCGCACTTATACGTTTGCACCATCAACATTCTTAAAGTAGGACACACACATAAAAAATAATTTTCTGTTTTTCAATACTTTTTGCCTCTTAAAATAATCTGTGGTACCTACCAAGTCAGTTTTGCGAAGAATGAGCATCGTTCTGTTAATGTGCGCATATGTAATATGACGCAATAAGGAAAGCTAGAGTTACCGGGTTTGGCCCTTGTGTCCAGAATGATTCCCTTTCCCCGATCAGAAGAAGCTTGTGGCAAAAACGCTGATGTCACTGAAGTTCCAGCAGCTACAGACACCTCTACCCGACAATGTATTGTTCATATTTTCATTAAGGTTCCAAATTCAAATGTAAAGTTTGATAGTGTAAGCTAGAAAAAAGTATTCTGCATTTTTATTGCCTCAGCATGATTTTGTTTGGCTTATCTACTGTTCACAAAGGAATTAAAACATTCATACCAACATG
Source organism: Ellobium chinense (assembly GCA_033807755.1). Classification (NCBI taxonomy): domain Eukaryota; kingdom Metazoa; phylum Mollusca; class Gastropoda; order Ellobiida; family Ellobiidae; genus Ellobium; species Ellobium chinense. Next base: position 873,754 of record JAWQUT010000167.1, read on the forward strand.
CTATCACCCATCCGCAGAGCATTGGCTAGACAGCTTGGCCATGTGACAAGAACGTACTTGATGTGAGCTTATGGCCGCCACGCGCGCAGTGGTTGTAACAATTCAGACTTTGGTTAATGTAACCCTGTGGGTTGTCTGGGGTCAGCAGAAGCATTATATCATTATGACAGACACTTGAAAGACTGTTTTATTGGAATAAGATATCATATGATTTAATATGGTCTGTAGGACGGTACAGTCTTCCTTTAAATGGGTTTTGAAAACAGAAATTTGTTTACTAAAATACCAATTTTTTTTGTCTGTGTTCAAAGATGCCTAGGTCAAATCAGTTGAAAGCTTTTGCTGTCGAAGAACATAACAACTAGGTCATTAAAGCTAACAGTTGTTAATGTTATTTGTTAACACGAGGTTTGGGCTTCACCATCGAAAAAGTCTGAGGTCTGAGCAAAACATCAAGCTTATGAATGAGTTTATAGTATACACGCGCGAAAATGTTCATGAGGCAAGGAGTGCAGGTCACCCCTGTAAACACCATTGGTGAGAGTCTTAGACCAATTCTGTTGAATGATGTAGAGTTGTCTCGTACAACATTAAAATTAAAGATGGACACGCACATCAAAAACATTTTTAGTTTTCCAGCACTTTTTCTCGCTGAAAATTATCTTTGGTGCCCACTGAGCCACTTTCGTGAAGAGAGAACATCATTCTGTAATCATGCGTGTGGGTAATAATATATGTTGCACTAAGGAGAACTATAAAGTGACCAGGATTTGCTCTTGCGTCTAGAATTATTCCCCTTCTCTGAACAGCAGTGGCTTGTGACAAAAATGATGACATCACAGAAGTGCCAGCAGCTACAAAAACCATTATCTGACTGCTTTCAATTAAAGTTCTGGTCATCCAAATTCAAAAGTAAAGTTTGACTTTGTGAGCCAGGTAAAGTATTCTGCTTTTCTATTGCCTCAGTATGATTTTGTTTCACACAGCTGCTGCTTACAGTGCAATTTAAGAGATTCACACTGATGTTTTATCATCTGTCCGCAGAGCACAGGGTAGACAGTTTGGCCATATTTGACATAAGCTTGGCCACTACCTGCGTTGTGAGTGTAAGAATTCGGACTTGGCATACTGTAACCCTGTGTTGTCAGGGACAGGCAAAGGCAAAATAATGTTTACAGACACTTGAAAGACTGTTTTGTCAGAATAATAGGGTATCACATGAATGAACATGGTCTGCAGGTGACCACTGATTCCAGACTGTAAATTTGAAGTGTGGTGATTTTGAGGAAATTGGCTAACCAGTGACCTCCCTCTGCAGATAAAATGGTCAAGTCTGTGTGTTTAGAGGGTGCGAGGGATAAAGGAAGGAGTAACAGTCTACCTGAATGAATTCACATGGAACTAGATTAGAGATCTATCTTTCTCTCTTTGAAATCACATTAACACTTCTCAGCATGGAGGACAAATGGCACTTCTCTCAAGAGAGAATTATTTACTCAACTTTTCTTCATTCATCTCTATTATTAAGGTTGGAAAAGCCACATTAATTCAGCGATTGCAGTGGATGAGTCAATGTTGACTCATTTTATGAAATTTTTACTTGAATAATAAGTGCTGGAGTCCTTTCTATCATAAAATATGGACTCAGAACGAAAGATTTACTTATGGGAATTGACTTATATTGAATCAGTTGTAATGTTTCCTAAACTGATTAATAATAGACGAGGACATTATGAACAGATTTTGAGAATTCTTTGTGAATTCTTAGTCTTATCTGTGGTATGCAAGAGCACGCATTTACTTTACAACAGAATCCACATGTGTTGTGCTGTAGTAGAGAACTTTTTTTTTTCAGTGTTACTTTGCAAACCTTTTGAAATTTAGGGGCAACAGTGCCTTCTTTAATAGAGTTGACTGCATCCATCATCATTGTGAATGATGACAGTCACCATTATGATTGCTAAGAATTGTCGTAAATGGCGAGAAAATGGATTTGGTTGTTTGTTGTTTGGTCTGTTTGTGTTGTTGTTGGTGAAGATGATGAACAGCGGGGAGGCGAGCTCAGCTATGGGCTTTAACCTAATTCGAGCCTCAGCCGGTCAGTAGTAGATGTCATGAACAGACATCATGAACACAGCCATGTAGAGTGGACGACATCAAAGTTTATTTACATGTATTCAGTGCAGATAGAATATTTCGACATCTGTCGCAGTTTCCAGACTACCAGTCAGCCTTGTGGGGAGAATGCGTGAAGAGCCTCGCAGGAGCCAGATGTGGGCTCGACTGTGTTGAGGCGTAGACTAACACCAGACTCGAACTCAAAACCTGACTAACTCAGGGGGATATTGGTGTGAAATATAACATGGTCACGCAAACATACCGGAGAGCTACTATGTCAGAGACCTCTCGCCTCATCTTGCGATGCGCTGATTTGGCATCAATGTGGAGAAAATGGAAATTGGCTGGAAAGTTAACGCAGGCTGGCAGGGTAGCTGTGCAAGTTACATCAACATGTCATACATCAACTTGTAGGGCATAGCAAGATAAATAAGTTGTACAGATCATCTTAAGTCATTAGAAAACTGATAACTAGAAAACATGATCTGTGAGGGTGCTGAGAGGCAGCTTACCTACTTCGGTTGCATAACATTAAAAGCCAATAACTTAGCAAAGAAATAACTGTATGTCATAAATGCTAGTGCAAATGATTTGTCTCAGACAGATGCTCAAGTGACATAAGCTTGATGAATGTCGCTTTAGTGGTTACTGAGAAAATTACAGTTGAGTGCTGGCATGAAAGCACAAATTTACTACAGAATGAAGTTTGTTGCTTTGCATATTTTGCTGAATTTAAGGTGATAAAGACTGACTTGCTGCTCTATTGCAGGCAAGTGGGAATGCAGTTTTCCAAGGCAGACAGGTAGCAACACCAGAAAAACAGCCTTACTCACGTTATGTGTAAACTGAGAGAGCCTTACTAGCTTTCTAACAATTGTATTGGCCTTGTGTATTTCAGACTTTGAGCTCATACCCAGTAAAGTGGCTGGCTTTGTTCCAAAGGGACCAAAGAAAGGTCAGTTTAACTCTGACCTGCTGCCAAAAGTTGATGGCAGGGCGGCAACGCCAATGACTCAGTTCTGTCTGGCTGCTGCAGAGGAAGCTCTAAGCATGTCCAGATGGAAGCCTGAAGAAGAGGAACAGAAAGAAAGAACAGGTAGCATGGCCATTTATTCTGTCTGTCTGTCTGCCTGCCTGCCTGCCTGCCTGCCTGCCTGCCTGCCTGCCTGTCTGCCTGCCTGCCTGCCTGTCTGCCTGTCTGTTCATGCGTGCTTTTTCAGTACTGGCGAGAACTTTGTGGAATTGATGAGTAAAATTAAAAATGCTTTTAAAATGCTGAAACTTGGCCCATACCTAGCTTAACCATTGTCATTTATGATTCCACAAAGGAAACAGCAGCAACCTATGAGATTCGTAAGAAATTTTGGCTCCAAGCTGATGCACCCATTGATGTACAGTCGAACACGCTTAAACCGTAATCCGTGGGTCCGCATATATGATTTCGTCTTAGCGCTATTTCGGTTTAGATGTTCCAGTGCAAAATCAAGGGAAGTAACCACCATCGCGGACTTTCTGAAATTGGTGATAGGCCAATATGGTGGAGAGAGTGGAATTGGGAATTCCGTACTTGCGGCAAATTTCACTTTTCGACAGTTTCTTCTCATCAACTTCACAGATAAGTTTTAACTTGAATTCCAATGAGTTCACTTGCTTTCTTTTTGACATTTTTCGGCAGTTCAGTGGCTCACGTGTAATCAATATCAAGGTCAGGAATGAAGAGAGGTTTTATCTGATGAGCATGAGTGTTATCAATGTTACGAACCTCCCGCGGCCTTTCATCCAGCATTATTTATTTCATCTCGCCCACGTCATGAC
>JAWQUT010000167.1:877811-897196 GCA_033807755.1 Ellobium chinense
GGGGGGTGGAGGAAAGTGTTATTAGACTCTAAGCTGTTGCGCCGCAGGATCCACCCGCTCTCCTTAGACCTACTCCTCATGTGGCTGTTTCTTTTCACCGGACAAAGACAGCGAAATGTAACAATCTCGGTGTTGATGCAGACCTGATAATGGGATGAGCGGGCTGGCTGAGAGATAGGGGATTTCGGTTCAGCCGTGTTACTGCATCTTGCGGTTTCGGTTCATCGCTTCTTCTGTTGTTACTTGCGTAAAGAGGGAGAAAAGTCGGGGATTTATTTTTCTTTCGGCTTAGCCGTGGTTTCGGTTCCGCTGTGTTCGGTTTAAGTGTGTTCGACTGTAATTGGAGTTATGCCGTGATACTTAATTTCCTACAATCCTTTTATAATTGATAAATTTGCAACAATTTACTATGAAATCATAAGGATGTATTCTATGACATTAATTTGTAATGAAATTTACCATTTCAAGAAATTCCAGTAGCTGTTATGTGTCTTTCGTGTGACACCGTAACTCAAGTTTTGAGTTATAAATAAAGTTTTTTTGTATGAATACAAATTGCTTCAGGACTGCCTCAGTGCAGTGAGACATTCAGCCATATATTCAAATTTAACCCTTATCTGGTGATTATTTTTTGTAACACAAACGGTGATTACGGGCCTGGCAGGCCCGTACTATAAACCTATGCAGAAAACAAGATGTGTGGTTTTGTAACTCAGATTTTATTATCAGTACCGCCTCAATGCTCATTGAATCATTGAAAAACATGAAAGAATAGAACAGTTACCTTTCGCTTTGCCATTCCAGTAGAAATGAAAGTAAGGATAAAACAAGTTATCTTTTGATTTATCAATCAATAAAGTGAGGATGAAAGAATTAACCTTTGCACAACTGTTACCATTCAAACAGAGAACAAGAAAAAATTTATATGAAGGATGAGGCATAGTTGCTGTAAAGATAGGAGAGCCATATCCTCTGCCCCACAGCTTGTCCACTGACAAGTGATTTTGTTTCAAATGACCTGCTGCCATGATGAGTCCTATGTAGGCCCAAATTTCAGTTTTATCAGTAGGCCGCCATTTGGTCCCACTTCCCTTTTCCTCATACACCCTCTCAGCTTCATTACAGTATTTGTATGGGTAACTATTATGTCTATCACATTGTCTGGAAAATACAGATGAAAGGCCTGCTCTATTTCAGTTATTTCACCAGGTAAGTTCTTAGGCTTAGGACGGGAGCGCACAATATTTTGTGTTTGTACTCGGGTTCTTGACGGAGGTGTGCATTCCCAAACAGTATCATTCCTCGCATTATACTGTCTCGGTCCTTCAGCAGCAGGCAGCTCCCTTCCTTCATCTGGATCAGATTCTTCTCCCTCTTCTTCTTCAATTCTCTCAGATAGATCTACTTCAAGCATATCTTCTTCTGAATCTGTATCATCAGATGGCACATATTCATCTTCTGAAGACACAGCTGAACCTTCATCATCATCACTATTGTCAACATTGCAATATTGCATTCTGTTTGCAAAGTGGCAAACACATTCCTGTCAGTCATTTTAGAATTTTAAACCTCTAACTCTAAATAGTTGCCCCTGAGAAACAAAGAAAAGAAAGGAAAGTTTCACTGAAAAGAAAGGAAAAGAAAAAAAGTGTAAAAAATCATTCTTCACCTGGGATTTATCAAAGGAAATACAGGAATTATAGTGCCGGGCCTCCCAAGCCCGTAATTGATTTTGGTGGGGTATGTGTGAAAAAAATTTATATATATTTTTCTTTTATTTCTTTGCATGTCAACTTTTGCTGTATTGCACAGAATAGGCTTGTAGAGGCTTTCATGGCCCATCAAGTCATTTCAATCCGTTTTCACGTAGTTACAGTAAAATCATGCATCTTCGGGCCTCTCATGCCCGTAATTGCCGGATAAGGGTTAAGATGAGAGTAAATGTGATGGATACACTGACTCTCAAAGGAAAAGGATCACTTGAGTTACATTTGACACAACATATGTAATTTACAAATATGAAAAAAAAATGTTGGATAAAAAACACTTATTCTAACAAGCAGTGATAATGTAAATAAAACAAAAAGATTTTCAAAATAAAAACAGGGAAGGACATGGCAGCACACTGCAGATGTCATGAACAGGAACAAGGGACACATCGTCAGTGTCAGGCCAGCAAGACCCTTCATGAAATCGCTGATGACCTCATATGCAAATAGCTTCTCAATCTGTTTGGAAGAAAGTTAATTTTGAAACAACCAGCTAAGATACTGATTCTATACAAAAAGGCGCCAAAGATATATGTGGTGGTAATACACGTAGCTTCAAGGTCCAACTTTTGGGTTTGGGACAGTTGTGAAAAGAAATGTCAAATCATTTTGAATTGGGGAAGCAGCAATCTACACTTGGGTTATTGGCAAAGGAGTATAAAATGTCTACCAAAGTATTATTATTCACGCCCATTACATTTACTGCCTTCACTTTTATATAATCAGAAACAGGATCCTACCCTTACACATTTGTGCTCTTCTGTACTACATTGTTTTGAAAGTTTAAAAAATCAGCGCCGTCTGTTTCCTTCGGCATGAAATAATTGTGTAAACATGAACTTGCGTTTCAAGTGACGGGCTGCATGGAAAGCACAAACGAAATGAAAGCTTAAATATGATTCGGGATAAGGCAAAACAACTGGTCTAATGTACACTTTAGCACAATAAATTACATACATAAAGTATTTTCCTTACCTTGTATGGGCAAACAGTCTCAAACAACTCTACAAAATGATGAAAATCGAATGTAAACATCAGTTGGAACGATCAGCACACCTTTGTCACTTGATTTACACATTCTCTTTTGTGTGTGACGCTGTAAGAGGTTATCGCCTTAAGCCCCACATTTGATTGGTTGACCTTGTTTAAAAGGGACCATAAAATATATCTAATGCGATATTATTGTTACTATCTTAACCCGTGCGGCGGTGGTCGCGTCTTAACCGACCCGGGGGCATCTTCAGATAGGTGTAATTCACTTTTTGGTTCTGAAATTTCGTGACTTTTTAAAAAAAATTATTTTCCTCATGATCTACAAAAACTCCAACCATACGTTAATGAGTGACCACCACTTTCTGACCACAAACCCCTCTTATTGGTGGTCGGATCATATAAGACCCAATCACCATTATAGAGCCGCTGATGATTGGGTTGTATAAGACCCGATCACTTTTAAGAGCCATTGGTGGTTGGGATTTTCTTTTTGTTGCTGTCGTTTAATAGCAGATACCTTACAGAACATTCCATACCTCTGACTATTATGAGACGTAGGCGGGGGCTTCCATTATTATTTTTACATAGAGGTTCAAATATTATTTTGACTTTTAATATGCATTGTTAATGTGCCACTTAACAACATCAGGATTAGCTGCTTCTTGTCCTGGCAAAGTTGTTGGCCTCGAGTTTTTGATTCGCACAATGGAGGGTGATGACAGAAGAGAAAATATTTTAACAGTTATTAGGCAAAGATGGGAAAAAAAAATTTTACGGCCAGGCTACAGTGTTCGAAGTAGATAAAGATGAGATACTGTAATAGACCATTTGCCACTTAAAGAGGTACAGTCGAGTCCATAAATGGTGAAATCAGATACCTCCAATTTCTTATTAGTCGAAAGAAAAGGAAATAATAGTTTTTTTTCCTTCTTTGCGTCTATTAATTGCCTTTGCATAACAAGAAGTAATTAACGCCTATTTCTGATTACAAGAGGCTGCCCTCGTGACCTCCCCAGAATCGTGAGAAGAATTCTGATTGCTCGAACTCATTGGGGTGATCTCAGCGAATTGGAGTTAAGCGGACTCGACTGTATTGGTGAACCAGGAGAAGACCACCATAAGCTTAGTTTCAATAACTCGTTCGTTCTTATAAGCTATAAATTCCAAAAGGTTCAAGGGATTAGAGGGTTTAAGTTAAGTGTTGTGTTGTCCTCCAGCATCATAATTGGCTCTATGTGAGTGATCGGGTCTTGTAAGACAGTTTACACAAGTGAGTGGCATTGCCACAGCCTTTCTCTCACCCACCCGGTCTTAGGTACTTCCTACTATTTCCCATATGGGCTTGTCTCGCAACACTTCTATATCTCTGTTGGAACTTTATATTGGTGAGAGGGGCCTGCTTAACCCTTGTTGGTACCTGGGTCTGAACTCCTTAGAAGGGTCCAGGGGGGTCCATTGGGGGTCCTTATTTACCTCTGATTTACTCAAATAAAAGGTCTACAATGTTGTTAACTTTGTGTTTTTTTCCAAACATTTATCAAGTCACAAATTTCATGACTTTGATATTATACGTGTGCTTTTTTATGAGTGTGTTTGTTTGTTTTGTTCAATGTTTTATGTTTAATTTCAGCATATTTTTTTTCCACTCAAGTGAACATCATGGCATTTATTATTAGGCATGAGGGTGCCTTTGTATGCATCATAATTCTTCACCGTAAACACATTATACATAAAAACATTTTTTTTGAAAGAAGAAAGAGTACTTTTAATTTGAAATTATTTGCATTCCAAACAAATTCTTTTGCCACTTTTGGCAAGGGAGTGCTCACCACAAACTGGTTTCTTGCACTCAGCACAGGTTTGTCATGACTTTCTGTCCTTTTTCTTGCCACACAGAGTGCACCTTCTCTTTCTTGCTGTCACACCAGATGTACTGTTCTCTGTGGTTGGTGAGAGAGATGGAGCATTTACCCCACACTGTTCAGCTCTGAGGACCACTGATTTTGGTAAACCACCTGCTGTTACCCGTCTCCGAACCAGTGGCAGCACCAGTCCTTCTGACATCTCCTCTAAAAACAACCTCTTCTTATGTTTTTTGTTCACATGCCACTGCGGGTTTTGTGTGGTCCACACGACATAGGCAGCAACTCCAGCAATGTCTAGGAGGTTAAAAAAAATAGGTCAGTGGCCATCACCGAGTTTGACGATTGCTCATGTAGGTGTGCACCAGCTGGTCCAGAGTGTCAACTCCCCCTTTTGTTTTATTGTAATAGAGGTTGATTTCTGGCTTTCCAGCGTTTTCCTCATCAACAGCAATGTCATGATGCATTGTCGATAAGAGGATTACAGATTTCCCCTTCTTAGGCACATGTGACACCAGTGTAATGTCATCCTTGAATCCAAAGACTGAACTGTGTTCAGTGCGTTGTCTGGACGGGAGAAATTCATTTGGAATAAAAGTTTTGTTTTTTCTCACAGTTCCAACAAGGGTTAGCCCATTTGCTTTCAATGCAACTGCACGCTGGAGGTTGGTAAAAAAGCTGTCCATTGTTATGTTTCTGTGCGTAAAGAAGAATTAATAAAGGAGGAGGGGGGGGGGCGTTCGCTGGACCCCCTGAGAACTTTAGGGGGTTGGTATTGATAAAAAATTTATATTGAAATAGGATGATAACACAAAAACCTAATGTTTCGAATAATGATGCAAAATTGGACCCTTAGAGCATATTTAGAAGATAGGGGCGGAATATGCACACGTTCTTGAACTATTGTAAAAAGAGAGGCAAGGGGGGTCCGTTGGACCCCCCCGAGTACCAGCAAGGGTTAAAGGGACAGGGGAAGCTATCTGCTTCACAGCCTAAAAAATCCACAGTATTTTTTCATAACTTTTCAACCCCTTACGCGTTTCCTTCGCCCGAGCGCTTCCGAGAAAATGCAGCTTGAAAGTCAGGATTTTCAAACCATACGGGCCACCATAAACTTATTGTTATTTTTTGTCCGGTCAGCGCGGAAATGATGCTTGACGCCAAAAAGCAAGAGGCAAGCTAGTAAACTATACTACTACTAGTAGTCGTTATGCTATGAGAATTATCCACATGAAATAATTTTTGTTGGCTCTAAATGTTTTGCCTTTTTTTTCAATTATTGTCAAGAAAAGTCTTGTGTTAAACTGTGTGAACAACTGCCCGACTTTGATCGCAGCGCTGTTGATAATAAATATTTGAGAAAAAGGAACATTTGTCTGACCACAGTTTGAGTCGCTTTGCACCGTTTTTGTATTGATGTCTGCTGTGTGGTTTAGTGAGCTCTCATTGGCCTAAGATTCTGACCATATAAAATTATCATTAGCTCACAGAGCACTTTCACTTAGGTCGGAGCGGCACTAGTTGTGTCCCTAGTCATAAATCAAAGGCTTTAGAGAGTAGGCCAAAAAGGGAGCGTATCGATGTGAAAATTATTTTGACCTTATTTTAGTTATAGATGACCATGGGAGCATTTTATAGGATACCCGTGAAAACGTTCGTAGTTTTAAAAGAATGGATTGGTCTTCATTATCAGGGACGGGACTGAGATAGATCCAAGAATGAGTTGAGTGGGCACAATTCCAGGGCAGGGATTAAGGGAGAATGAGAGAAAGAGAGAGTTAGAAAGAGAGCGAGAGAGAGAAAAGGCAAAGAGCAATAGGGAAAGAATCTAGGAGAAAGAACAAAGAAACTAGACGTTTTGGACAGAGAGAGAGAGAGAGCAGCCAAGATGCTTTTGTCTCGTGAATCACTGTTCATTACCTACCTTCTCCCTTTTTTTTTTGCTTAATAACTCAGACTCTCACTTTCTATTATTACCGTACTTCGTATCTCCTCTCTCTCTTCCTTTCTTTCTCTCTCGCTCTCTCTCTCTTTCTCTCTCTCTCTCTCTCTCTCAAACCCGCAAAGACCTTGTAAATGTAATGTCTTTGCTTCACCCCTGTAACTGTGCCCACCCATCTATTCCCCCCCTCCCTCTCCCTCTCCCCATCTCGTCCCTGTTGCTATGCTCAACATGGCATATCCATGCTAATTGCTATGGTCCATTTCATTTTTCTCTTTGATCGTGGAGATCGATTCTTTCTTTCGAAACTATGAAAGATTTCACAAGTATTCTCCAAATTATTCACGTGGTCATNTTATTACCGTACTTCGTATCTCCTCTCTCTCTTCCTTTCTTTCTCTCTCGCTCTCTCTCTCTTTCTCTCTCTCTCTCTCTCTCTCAAACCCGCAAAGACCTTGTAAATGTAATGTCTTTGCTTCACCCCTGTAACTGTGCCCACCCATCTATTCCCCCCCTCCCTCTCCCTCTCCCCATCTCGTCCCTGTTGCTATGCTCAACATGGCATATCCATGCTAATTGCTATGGTCCATTTCATTTTTCTCTTTGATCGTGGAGATCGATTCTTTCTTTCGAAACCATGAAAGATTTCACAAGTATTCTCCAAATTATTCACGTGGTCATCTCTGACCAACATAAGAGTGTCCAACTATTTTCGCGTCGATATGCCAGCTGTTTGACCGGCTCTTAGAAGCATGTCATTTGTCGGCTGATTTATGGTGATGCAACTGCACCGTCCCTGAGTGCAGAAAACACTGCCTGAGACAATAGTTATCTGTCAATCAAATCTTATCCTGCTATGCGACGTCTTAATGATGTAAACGTGCACCTCAGGCAAATGAGAAATAGTGTCAGGATCGTAGACCAGTGAGAGCAGTCCAGGAAAAAAAAAAGGCACCGACAACCATACATGTATAGGCTATGCATACAGTAATAAAGCGACTCACGGTGCTCAGACAGATGCTTCTTTCTTACCTTTTCTAAGAGTACAGCATTGCGATCAAAGTCGGTCACTTGTTCACAGTCTTCAACAAAAGACTTATTGATCATCTTCTCACAACGACTACTTGCTTGATAGGTACATGTAATTGGATACATTGAGATGATAGCTGGCATTATATGGTATGTTGGTTCGGTGAGGAATTATGTTTCTATTATGGCATATCTTCATAATGTATGCATTGTACGGGCACTCTGAATTCTGTGTGAAATATAGCACCATAGCTCTTATGGGGTAAAATAATGTATTTTTTTTCAGCACCATTAGACTAGTGCTCTCTGAATAGAAACATACGCCGGTTCCACCATTGTTTACATTCTGACTTCGCTGATCACGTGACCAATCGCTGCGCGAGGGGGAGATTTAGAACAAGTCCATTATGGTTCTGGTATAACAACTTTAAACGTAAAGTTTGATAGTGTAAGCCAGAAAAAAGTATTCTACATTTTTATTGCCTCAGCATGATTTTGTTTGGCATATCTACTGTTCACAGTGGAATTAAAACATTCATACCAACATGCTATCACCCATCCGCAGAGCACTTGCTGGACAGCTTGGCCATGTGGCAAGAACGTAATTTGACGCCAGCTTATGGCCGCCATGCGCGCAGTGGTTGTTACAATTCAGACTTTGGATAATGTAACCCTGTGGGTTGTTTGGGGCCAGCAGAGGCGTTATATCATTATGACAGACACTTGAAGGACTGTTTTATAGGAATAATATGGTATCGTATGATTCAATATGGTCTGTAGGACAGTGCAGTCTTCCTTTAACGTTGTAGATGATATCCCCATACATAAGACTGACCCAGATAGGCAGGAGACGGTCACAACCATTCACGAAACGATGCAAGCCATCGCTTAGTGGACTGTGGAGTGATGAATCCAACTCACAAGACAACCCGCAAAAGGTCAGCATGTTGTGGTGCTCTGGTTTCAGACCTGTAATAGGATTGGACTCTTTTTTTCCTCTATGGGCTATATTAACATTTTGAGCTGCCCTCTGAACCCAAAGTTTTAGCTTTCACCAAGACCCATACCATATAGAAGCTCATTATGTGGCCCAAATTTTAAGACTTATCCAACCCTAGCAAGCCCATTGAAATTTTGAGCTTGGTTGCTACAAAACAGAGCCTACATTTTTCACCGGTCAATGCCAAACCCCTCCTCTTCTGCCTGAGCACACCCTTGACCTGGCAGTTCCAGCCCAGGGTTAAATAGTGCCTGGTAATACTGGTAAAATAAAGTAATATGGACACAGATTCCCATGATATCACACCCCCCCCCTCCCCCGAGCCCTTATTACTGGAAGCAGGGCATGCCAAAAGAGGGAAGAGGGGAGATGAAATATACCCCCTAAGTTTGTAGGACCCAAAAGTGAAAGTACAATTACAGGCCTGTAGGACCCAAAAGTGAAAGTACAATTACAGGCCTGTAGCCTTAAATAATCACATGGTCTTGGCTGATCTCCCCGTTGCCAGTCAAGGATGCTGTGGCCCTCAGACTGCAAGATTTTGTGATTACAAGAGAGCCAGGTCAAAAGGAACGGCATACAGTGAGGAAGGAACAGGAAGGTACACACCGGGCGACCCGCACCATCTCAGAAGTCGTTTGTTGCCAATGACTGAGCACATATTGGTCTGCCCAGACTGCAAAGATGTCACTTCTGCAACTCAGTGAAAATCCAAAGAAACATATCTGGACCTCTGAAAAGAATACAGGATGGTGTGTTGTCCAGATATAAAATGGAGAAACGACCAAACCAGTTACAAGCATGTATGTGTAGGAGCAAGCTTAGTCAGCCCCAAGTAACATCATAGAGAAAGAGAACAATGTAGTGATTTCCATGGAAAAGAAAAAAACTCAGCGCCAGTGTGAAATATGTTGTAAGAAGTGGCTCTGTGATGTCTATACATAGGCTGAAATCCCCCTCTGTTTCTCATGAAAGAGATTTGTCAAAACACTGTGTAGACAGTTATGCTTTCTAATCATGTTTTCTTATGTGGACTATATACTGTAGTGAACAAGAAGAGAGACTACATTGTTATGTTTTCCAAGATATATTTTCATATTCAAGCCTTCATTTTGTAGAATACTTTCATGAATCTTCCTTTGTATCTGTGCAGCCCTCGCTTTGTTGGATGGTCTATCCAGTGGGCTTGTACAATTTCGTCTGCACTGACATAATGGCAGAAAACAAACTTGCTAAACAAAATTTGTTATTATTGTGTTATAAATTTTAGAGGCCTGATTATCATGAAGATAGTAATGATGATGATAGTGCGAGCTGATCACCTTTAGGATGCTGCTGTCCTGCAGAGATCTGCCATCCCATTTATTGTGAGTTCAATTCTTGTTTCTGCCCAGTTATATCAGTCGTTTATACATGTATTTGGTTTGGTCTCGCTTTGATTTATTCTGTGTTGTAAATTTGTCAATGTTGTAATGATCATTTTGTGTTCATTCTTTTTCATTTTCATTGTTCCCAGACTACTGTCCAAAAATTAGGAACCATTTATTAAATTTTTCGAATGCACAGTTTGAAAGTGTCTGTTATTTTGAAAACGTTTGGGATGCTGTTGATGATGTTGATAATTGCTTGATGATTGTGGTTAAGAATGTGATGGACAGCCACTTGTCCATAACTACACAAACAATTAACCCCCAGAACAATGCATTTACCGGCTTCATTGTTGAGCTCATCTAAAGACACACGGGGGCATCTTCTTTCCCTGTGTCAAGGTTGTAGGATTACATCAGATTGCCAGTTAAAACAGGCTTTGCGAAAAAGCTTTCTGGTCAACAAACAAATCAGGCATTGACACATTCTAAAATACACCACATGTATAACAGTATGGAATCTGTCAGACCCAGGATGTACAATTAGGAGTATTACATAAAAAATCCTCTTTAAAAGTATGGTGCCTGTCAGACCCAGGATGTAGGGCTAGGGATATGACAATAAAACCCTCTTTGAAAGTATGGTGTCTGGCAGATCCCAGGATGTAGGACTAGTGGTAGTAGAAATGCACATGCAGTTGTGAGCACATGCATGCATATTTTACAATTTTGAAACTGCTGAAAGATGGATGAGAAGTGATGTAATGGAGGAATGCCTGGAATCTCAAGCAAAACTTTTCAAAAATAAGATAATTAGAAGTTTTTTTAACAGCTCCTGGGTCTTCTAGACCCACAACATTTGGTGAAGGTTCACACTGCGGCATATGCATTATACTACAAAATGTGACATTTTGTCCGACAACACATGAATACATCCTGTAATCTTCCCGTCAGCCTTCATTGTAATATATGGAAGGTTAACTGTATGCTCCCTTTGACATTAATTTTATTTTGTGTCTGTTCCCAGGTGTTTGCATAGGCACTGGGATGGTGCCCTTAGAAGAAATAGCAGATGCTGGCATGCAGCTTCGATCAGGAAATTATCGCAAGATGTCACCCTGGTTCATTCCCAGAATCCTTGTTAACATGACAGCTGGTCATGTGAGCTTAACATATGGATTTAAGGTTGGTATGTTTTATCATAGAACATTAATGATCTTTGTTTAGTGATAAAATATGGAATGGGAGACCAGTTTTAAGGTGTATCCACCTAATTTAATCCCAGATAATTGGATTTTCTTTGTATTCCACCGTAGACAAAGCTGATTCCACCGCAGACAAAGCTGTTGTCATTTCCTTCCTTTAGTATGAGATGATAAAAGACGATAGATGCCGAAAGCATGCATCAGACTGAAATGATTTATAGGGAATCAAATCTGAGGAAGAAAAAGGCTTGTAAACCATCCAAGTGATTCTTTTACTGGAAAGGTTAGCTCTATTCTTCTAGTCTGAACTCGCCTAGACACTTTGGCACCACAGGGTGAGTACAGCTCACACTCAGTGACACAGGATAGAGAGAGAGGGTTACTCCAGGTAGGGACAGATGATGACCTTTTTTCTTCGCAGCCCTTCATGGGGCCACTGCCATTCAAAACACAGTCAATCCCCATCTAAACAGCCTCTTTCAGGCTCACAAAAAGAAAGGAACAGCAAGGCTGGAAGGGGATGACCTCGTTCAAATTTTCCTCTGCAGTGGAGACAGTCTTACATTGAATTAAAATGTCATAGCTACATACTGTAAGTACTTTCCTAGTTAAAATTGTGAATCAATTTTGGGTAATTCAAACCTGCTGTGACGGTCCCAATGAAATCAACCAAGGTAGATTCGACTTGATTACAGTATTTTAGTGTTTTCGTGTTTGTTTCATTGACATTATCTTGAGCTTGCCAATTTCATGGACTTAAAAGAAAAAGTTGGAATTTGTGCAGATTAAATTTTGGTGCAAATTTTACCACTCTTTTTGCAGGCAAATTTTGTACTTCTTGGTGCAGATTTTGGGAGTTTGAAATGCAGTTTTCCTTATTGTGCCTTTTATTGATTATAGTTCTTAAATGCACAACAGTTAAAAATTTGTAACTTGGCTTCATACCTAGGGACCAAACCACGCAGTCTCAACAGCTTGTACCACAGGGCTTCATGCGATTGGAGATGCATCGAGGTTTATTCATCATGGTGATGCTGATGTAGTCATTGCGGGTGGCTGTGAGGCTTCAGTAACACCACTTGGCATGGCAGGATTTTGTCGCATGCGTGCTCTGAGCACTAATTTCAATTCAAATCCAGAGCATTCCTCCAGGCCATTTGACAAAGCTAGAGATGGGTTTGTTATGTCAGAAGGAGCAGCAGTTCTTGTTCTGGAAGACCTAGAGCATGCAAAGCAGCGAGGAGCTCCTATCTATGCTGAGCTGCTTGGATATGGTTTATCTTGTGATGCCAACCATGTGACAGCACCAGCTGAAGATGGCAGTGGTGCTAAAAGATGCATGACTGCTGCATTACGAGATGCAGGAATTGACCCATCATGTGTGGGGCACATTAATGCTCATGCAACTTCAACTCCTTTAGGTGACACTGCTGAAAGTCAAGCTATACTTGAACTTCTTGGCAACTCCTCAAAAAATGTCTTAGTCACGTCAACCAAAGGAGCCACAGGTCATTTACTGGGAGCAGCTGGAAGCATTGAGGCTGTATTCACAGTAATGGCCTGTCACTCTGGTGTTGTGCCTCATACTGCCAACTTGGCTACTCCATTCACAGGTTGTATTTTGAATTATGTGTGTGGTGAACCCAAATCTTGGAAAAGCCAGGGGACAGCAAGAATTGCTTTAACAAACTCTTTTGGATTTGGTGGTACGAATGCCTCTGTTTGCTTTTCTGAGTATTTGGATAATTAATTAACTCATGCAGCGATGATCGTGTCTTATACCACTCGGGGGAATGTTCGAATAGGTGTAATTCTCTTAAAAATCACTTTTCGGATGTGAAATTTCGTGACTTTCCATAAAAATCATATTCCTCATACTCTACAAAAATCAATCAATTCCACCCATAAGTTAATAATAAATAATAAGTGACCACCATTTTCTGACTACAACCCCCCCTTATTGGTGGTCATAAGACCCGATCACTTTTAATTTATAGAGCCACTGATGTTCGGGTTGTATAAGACTCTATCACTTTTAAGAGTCATTGGTGGTTGGGATTTTCTTCTTGTTGCTTAAGGTCATTTAATACAAATACAGAAAAGTCCCTACCTCTGACTATTATGAAACATAGGTGAGGCTTTTCATTATTATTTTTACTTAGGCTTTCTAATATTTTGGCTTATGATATGCTTTGTTATTGTGCTACGTGACCACATCAAGATTGGCTGCTTCTTGTCCTGGCAAAGTTGTAGGCCTTGAAGTTTTGATTCGCACAATAGAGGGTGGTGACAACAGAGAAAACATTGTAACAGTTATCAGGAAAGTCTAGATGAAATGGAAGGTGAGGAAACAAATAATTGTATGGCCAGGACACAGAGTTCGAAGGAGGAGGAGAAGAGATACTGTAATAGAGGTATTCGTGAACCAGGTGAGGACCACCATAGTTTCAATATCTTGTTCATTCTTATAAATCATTTAAATGTCATAAGGTTCAAGGGATCTGTTAAGTTATGTGTTTGTTAAGAGTTGTGTTTCACAAAACAGAAAACATCATAGATCATTAATATATGATCATAGCTCTACTACAGAAAAGGTAAATCCATCAAACCACTCAAACTCAGCCACACAAATAAGACTGGGGATCTTAAAACCCTCAGATTAATCATAGGTAATAAAAGTACAGTACAGTATTCGAAAACTGGGTTCAGGCGTATAGTCCCAAGCTCATTTAGGCTACATTCTAACTATCCTCGTATTAATAGGAGGCGTAAAGTGGTTACTGAATTGTAGAACTGCTATCTTTGCATTGTGGGCAGACCCATACGTGCTCAGTCTGGGGCAACAAACGACTTATGGTGTAGATGCCGATGATGCTGGTCGACCTTTGTGTACTCTCCTGTCCCTTCCTCACTAGCTGTTCTTTTGACCTGGCCCTCTTGTAACCACAAACTCTCGCAGTCTGAGAGCCACGGCCTCTTCGATTGATATGTCTGCGGAGAACAGGCGATCTTTCAGTGACTTTACTATGTCTGCCTTATCCATTCGTAATGTCCCTGCCATAGGGGCCTTAGCTGCCAGATTATCAGTTCTTTCATTATCGTGGACCCCAGCATGTCCTGGACAATAGATCGTTGTGATTACATGAAGCTTGGAGGCCAGCAGATAGTCTATCCTCTCATGCCGCAGCCGTCCGTTTAGGACCTATAAGAGCATGGATTGTGAGTCTGTCACAATGACTGGCTTTGTTCCCCTTGGCTTTGCTACCAGAGTACTAGGGGAACAGAGAACCACTTCAGAGCCGCAGTGACTACCTCCACCTTCATTCTCATTTTGCAAGAAGTTGTTAATTACTCTCCAGTCTACTTGGTGCCTCTCACTGAGAAACCCTATCCTGATTTCTTGCAATGCAGCACAGACCCGTCAGTGAACACGATAGCATCGCCTTCTCTCGAGTTATCAGCCAAGAGTTGCTTAATGTCAAAGTCGACTCGCCCAGGGAACCATTCCCTGCACTCTCTGCCAAGAGTGATGATTACTCTCTGGAAGTTAGTCATGCGCTATCCAGAGTTGACCTTTGTCCTCTCCCTTGACTAAGTCTTTCGCTGATGGGACTGGAGCAGTAGTATTTCTCTAGTTGTGCCATCCATGACATCACCTGGTAATTCTTGTGCCGTTGTTGTCAGAAGTGTTTTCATGTAGTGGATATCTTTTGTCCTCCACCACTAATAATTAGCATTGACTTTGGCAAAAGTGTCTACATTTTATTGACATGAGTCCCAGTATGTGTCTCATTGTCGCAGAAAGGGTTTCTCTAGTGCACTGTGTTCGAGACAGCAAAAGGATTACAAGGCCATATTTGACCAACGCTAAGACCAACTGATGGTACAGAAGAGCCAGTAGTCCCTCTTCCAAATCCACAGCTGCTATTGATTTCAGCGTTGCCATACCTCTCATGCATCTCTGAATTATTCGCTCCCCGTGGTGCCTATACAAACAGGCTGCAATCAAAGGTCACCCCGAGATATTTAATTCTGTTGCATTTTCAATTTTATGTCCCTGGAAGGGGATGACCGGGAGATCAGCCAAGACTATGTGATGTGCACCACAACACGTTGACTTTTTGCAGGTTGTCTTTTGAGCTGGGTTCATCACTCCACTAAGCGATGACTTGCATCATTTCGTTTCGTGAATCTCCTGCCGATCTAGGTCAGTCTTATAAGGATATCATCTACAAACGAACCATTACAATGAATCCTTGTCACCTTGGCAGTGTAGATGTGGAATAGCACAGGTGAAAGAGGATATCCCTGAGGGAATCTTGGACATATATGGGTTCAGACGTCGATGATCCCAATAGAAGGGGGACTTTTCTCTCCATCAGAGCAGCTGCGACCCAATTCACAAGCCATGTATCCCAGTCCATATACACTGTATATTGATATTGCAGTCCATCAAGGAGTATATCTAAGTCTCGGTCCACTTTTTTTTGTAAGTATCCTCCAGGTCGATGGCCCCAGGCGTAAACTATTACTATTAACTGAGAACAAAACATGGGCTTACCTGCCTACTTACGTTAATTTAAGCTTACAGTATGATAAATGATAAGTAATCTAAAGAGTACTCAACCTTCTTCCTGCAAAAAAGGACAAAATAACATCAGACTTTGCTAGTCTGGATGCAGACTTTGCTAGTCTGGATGCAGTCATATTTTTCCATAATTTAAAATAAAAAATAACTACAGTGTGTGCTCAGTTTACAGTTTTGTAGACAATACACTCGGATTTTATAAGACCCGATCGCCATTTCCATAAAAGAGTTATCGGGTCATATAAGGCCTGATCACCGGGGTATGTAACTAAAGTCGATCACCAGCGTATGGGTTAGATGAGAGTTATTGCAAAGTGAAATATGACCACAGCCAACAACCAATCAGTTAGTGAATTGCACCATCTGGCAAATGTGGCTCTGTTAGATATAATTTCATCCACTGATCAAGCCTTGCAGTGTTTGGTTTCAAGTTATCAGCTTCTGACTTGTTGCTTACATGGCATTCATAAAATATAGACCCATCCTCAAGTTGATATTTCAATGAAGACCTGTGTTCTGACGCCTAAAATGTGATAAAGAGGTATCGATAACACAGTATCGGTGCCTGATTTAAGCAAGTTGATAAAGTTAAATCCTAATGTTTTATATGTGCCAAGCAAACAGATTTTCTTACTGGTTTCTCTCGGATGTAGAGTAAAAATTTGATTAGTAAAGCTGTCCCATCAAATGATATTCACGGTATCAATACACAGAGAGGAAAATACGAAAGGATAGGGACTAATTGGGTATCACAAAGTCCCACTTGCCAAGTGATGTTTTCAATTCGAGCAAGTGGTAGTCTTGAGTTTAATCAAATGCTTAATTTTGATGATTTTCAGAGCTTCAAAACTCAGAAAATTGCAGATTATATTTAATAACAAATATATGTCTGTATTCTTTGTTCTTTCCTTTTATAAAATCATGAATTGTTTATTATATTATTTAAACAGAAAATTATTTTAAAATAGGACACGCATATCAAAAATAATTTTCCGTTTTTCAATACTTTTTCTCTCTAAAATTCATCTATAATGCCCACGGAGTCAGCTTTGCGAAGAAAGAGGTTGACGCAATAAGGAGAGCTAGAGTTACCGGGTTTGGCCCTTGCATCCAAAATTATTCCCCTTCCCCGATCAGCAGAAGCCTGTGGCAAAAACGCTGACGTCACTTACATTCCAGCAGGTACAGACACCTCAACCTGACAATGTATTATTCAGCTTTTAATTAAGGTTCTGGTATTCCAAATTCAAATGTAAAGTTTGATAGTGTGTAAGCCAGAAAAAGTTGCATTTGTATTGCCTCAGCATGATTTTATTTGGCATATCTACTGTTCACAGAGGAATTAAACCATTCAATAAATAAAAATAATTCATACGAACATGCTATCACCCGTCTGCAGAGCACTGGCTAGATAGCTTGGCCATATGGCGAGAATGTATTTGACGTAAGCTTATGGCCGCCACGCGCACAGTGGGTGTAACAATTCGGACTTTGGATAATGTAACCCTGTGGGTTTTCTGGGGCCAGCAGAGGCGTTATATCATTATGACAGACACTTGAAAGACTGTTTTATTGGAATAATAGGGTATCGTATGATTTAATATGGTCTGTAGGATGATGCAGTCTTCCTAGGAAAGCTGAGTCCCCCTACATACCATGTTAAATCAAATGATACCCTATTAATCCAATAAACAGTCTCTCAAGTGCCTGTCAAAATACCGGTAATTATTATAACATCTCTACCTGCCTCAGACAACCCACAGGGTTACATTTTGTCCATATTCTTACTTCCACTGTGGGCGTGGAGGCCATAAACTTACGCCAAACATGTTCTGGCCGCATGGCCAAGCTGTTTAGCAAATACTCTGCGGACGGGTGATAGCACAGTGGTATAAATCTTTTAGTTCCGCGATAAGCAGCAGATGTGTCAAACAGTATCATGTTGAGGCAATAAAAATGCAGAATATTTTACCTGGCTTACATAGTTAAAGGTCAGCTCCGCTTAAATGACCTAGATAGTAGCTCAGCATCTGAGGTATGATGGTGCCTGCCCTTAGGTGTGACGTCGGGAGGTCACAGGCTAGTCACAGCCTTGCAGGCGCAAGGTGGCGGCAATACAGTTTTTGTCCGAAGAAGACGACGATTTCGACCCAGAACTGTTATTTATTTGTTCGAACTACAAATAACCATATCAATGGAATCCATATTGATATGATCAGTCTATGTATAGAGAGAGTATAGCTCACACGCTAGACCGGTGAACTTGACACGCGGACCAATTTACCTAACTTTGCACACCAATTGCTCAATGACAGCTCGGCCTATCTGCTTAAATTTAGCACCAGTGAAAAGCTCAATTTATCCCCCTCATTTCATATCAGTAACATTACATCTCATTTTGTAAAACACCCTAATAGCCCCTGTTAAAGACTAAAGGGTAGGCGTCGCACTGCCTGCCTCGCACCCATACTGTGTTACAAATGGTAGTATTGTCTGAATGACATTTTTCTGTGATTAAACTTCTTGTTGGTTCTAAGAATCATGTGATTGAGAGAAATGAGTGGATAATTCGCGCGAAGGAAAAATACGACGTATCAAATGGGCGAGGATGAGTGTTAAAAAATGAGACTAACATTCAACTTGTATTTTATGGAAAGCGACTAGACATGTCTCAGAGTAGAAGACGTGCAATGAAATCCCATTGTTAGCATCTAGCATTACAATTTGTCAAGTTCAGTGCTAATCAAAGGAAAAGATAGATACTATACTTTTCAAAGTACCGATAAGACTGATCTTCTACAAGACGCCTACTTCTAGACTAGACAAAAGTTTGGGAGAGGGCATGAGGCGGTGGAGTTGGGGGTGTGTGAAACTGGAAAGGGGAGAAGTTTTGCACAGGGAGTGGCATTATTGAACTGTCACTTGTCAGCCAGGCATAGAGATCCAGATCTATTTATCTTATTGGATAAAATGTATGATATGGTCGCTTCACTTCGTCAGTATGATGATATAGATTTGAAATTATAAATTGGAGGCATAGTAAAGCCTTTGATAGTAAGACAGATTATACGGAAAGCATTGTAATAATTGCGTAAGTTTATACCTGTTGCTGTATACCCTTAGGGAACGTTTGGACTCGACTCATTCGAGCTCGCCGAATTTTGAAAGACCAGTATGGAAGATAATCCAGGTCTGAAAGATTTGTTTGGAAAGGGGACCGTGATTTCAACTTACTTGTATTCGAGAAAGTCGTGCTTGACTACGTATTAATACAGTACTATTATCCACTTCATAGATTTACGGCCTTGGAAGCTTAATCTACCCCCCATCCCCCTCATAAGTTTTATGGTTTCAAATTCATCTTCTTAAGATCCTTAACTTCATTTTCTTAAAATGCATTTAGATCTAGGCACTTCTTGCACTCAGAGAGTCCTGGAATGCAAAATTATTCCGTTTTCCATACACTGAAAGTATTTTCCATAAATCGCAGCTGATTAAGCTGTGAAATTTTAGAAATAAGATAAAATATTGCTGCAGTAAAGCACTTCTATGGACACATGCTTTCTTTCACTCTATTCACATCCATCACTTTCTATCCGTGTTTCTCTCTCTCTCCCCCCCCCCCCCCCC
>JAWQUT010000167.1:897204-931623 GCA_033807755.1 Ellobium chinense
CCCCCATGCTATGACAAAAAAAATCAAAGAAAGCGAAATGCTGGGCTGGCCCACCATAATATTAAATGGAAAATAGCGCCATTTGTTTTCATGCTTGAAACAGGAGTTGGGATCATAAGGGGGGAAAAGAGGGGCAGGTGGGAGGAGAGGGGTATGAATTCCACAAAGTAATCAATATAATCTACAACAAGCCTATATATACCGGAGTAGACTAGTCTTATCTCAAGAAAACATACAGATCAAAGCAACACACACACACACAATGAATGATACACAAATCTTAGTGTCTTCCACTCCGAACCAAAGGTAAACAAAGCTTAGCTGTGGCCTTATGACGTCACCGAGAGAGAGAGAGCGAGCGAGGAAAACAAGGGGGATGCAATCACGGCCGGTCAAGGAATGGGCACGAGATTTGACTCGCGAAAAAGCGATTAGCACGCGTGTAATCTTATTAGGGAGGCCTGTTGGATTGCAATAAGTAATTGAATAGGTATAGAAGAGACTTGGATGCACAGGTTTTGTAGTTTGTCTTATCATCACAGAAACAACGGTTAGCTTTAAACCATATTTTTGAATTTGGATGACCAGAACCTTAACCGAAGGCTGAATAATACGATGTCAAACAGAGGTGTCTGTAGCTGCTGAAACTTAGGTGATGTCATCATTTTTGCCAAAAGCCTCTGCTGTTCAGGGAAGGAGAATAACTCTAAGCGTAAGGGCCAAATCCCGGTCACTCTAGCTCTTCTTATTGCTCCATATTACACACATGCATGATAAAGAAACATTGCTCTTTCTTCGCGAAACTGGCTTGGTGGGCACCATAGATAATTTTGAGAAAGAATTTTTCTGTGTCCCTCTTTAGCAGGTAAAAGAAAAACGACATGATATCGTGATCCAACTCGGCATCGTTCTGAAATTTGAGCCAGTCGCATGGAGAG
The DNA here is from genome assembly GCA_033807755.1 of Ellobium chinense. Taxonomy (NCBI): domain Eukaryota; kingdom Metazoa; phylum Mollusca; class Gastropoda; order Ellobiida; family Ellobiidae; genus Ellobium; species Ellobium chinense. Next base: position 898,143 of record JAWQUT010000167.1, read on the forward strand.
TCATGTTTTCAAACGCTTACCTCTCAACCAGGTGATGTCTGATTGACTAATGTAATACATATGTATGTATTATGCCTCATTGCAAAGGGAGACAATATCTGTTTGAACAACACCTGATAGTTGTTGTTGTCGAAAATGGTTCACAGCGAGTTGAAGTAAAAATCGAACTGAAATGAACAGATACAGTATTGTCTTCAAATAATTCGGCGTGTGGTATCAACGAGTTAGACAGCACTAGACTATCTTTGTGAGACTGAAATTTGACAAACATAGGGCCTACGCCATTTCTTGGCTTAGATATTTCCGAGTAAAGAGAACGACCCAACACCACCTTTTCACTCTTTTGTATTACATGTACATGTCTTTCTTTTGCCAACTTGCGCAGCTGGCTATTTGACTGGTTTGAGAGGTCCATGATTGTATTTAATTTTTGTACCAGGCTTTTGGAAAAAAACATTAAGCTAATACTGTAATCTGGAATGCTGTTGACAATTTCTTTAAGTTCTGTAAAAATTATGTTGTAAATTTCTTGGTTTTCTAATTACTTTGTGGCATAAGAGACTCAAAATATGCTCCAATCATGTATATTGGGGCAGTGTCATATCATGATAAAATATTCTTTTTTAGTCTGAGAATTCCAATGTTTTTGTGTCTGAGAATTCCAATGTATTTGTGAGTGTTGATTCTTTGAAAATGATGATGTGTATTTATTAAATATTTTTGGCCAAGACATGAAACTATGCAGTTTGCGTTTTTTTTTGAATGGGCAAGTGTTTTCTAAATCCAAAATGATTTTGAAAATTCAGAACTTTTTTTGTTTAATATCGAATTTTGCTCATTGAAAAATTGAAATTCATGGTTTCTGTAGCTTGTACATTTAGCATAATGATATATGTAAATGCAATGTATGGCCCCTCTGTGTCTTCTTTCCCCTTTTCCCTGGTTCAAAATATCTACATGTAAAGAGCCCATTTGATAAGCCTCAAAATATTTTTTGTTTCATGTTAAAGGATAGTGACATGGCATACATGTTGCATGCATGACGTTTATAATAAAATTGCAGTGGCGCACATCTAATAGAGACGTGCCTTGTATGTGAACATGAATACCGAGTATAGTATTATGGTCCTGATTTTTCTTCTCTTTGCTTCTAGAAATTATTTTTGGTTGATATGTACAGTCAGATTTGCTATTTTGTCTCACCAGCCGTCAGGCTTTACGGTGTAATTTGAGAACCGCTGTTTCCCGCCGCTAGCCAGTTTGCTGTATAAAGGTGGGACGTACCGCTCTCCTGGGAAATTACTATTTATACTGCGAATGTTTACATTATTGTCGTTTTTGGTAGCTGTTCTGTTCTTTGGAAAATTATAACGCGATCAAGGGATCAGATTGGTAAGTCACCTGCTCATATTGCTTCTTGGAAATTTTACTGCCTGCAACGGTATTTAGCCAATATTTGACTCAAATCAGAACAAACGTATTCAAGCAGATTGAGTGTGCTTTGATGTTCAGTATCTATTTTACTTGGATCCTGATACTATGCCCAGTTAAGATAGTCTTTCAAAACTAAACTTACTGTGTCTGCTCCAAATTAGGTTTAATTGATAGTCATATTGATAAATCTGGGCTCAGGGGCGAAGGCTGACTTTCTCAGCAGGGTAATCATAGTTGAACATGATTGTCATAATTACAGTCGAGTCCGCTTAACTCCAATTCGCTGGGACCACCCCAATGAGTTGGAGAAATCAGGATTCGACTAACGATTTCCAAGGCGGGTCAACCGTATGCGAGCGAGCCAGCACCCTGGGGAGGTCACGNATCACAATTCATTCCTGTAAAGCTGCAATAAAAGTTTGAGTAGTTAGAAACAGGTTGGCTGAAAAGGCACAAAAAGGAAAAGTTTAGTTACAGGGCAAGGATCGCACAAAAATGCATGTATATTATCACTCACCAAGGTGTAATGGCTGTAAAATTTAGGTCCAGTTATTCTAGGTCTAGCAGGCCTAGGCTGCTAATAAACTAACCATTGGGAACATGACCTTGTAGGAAGAACCCATCCTGACCGTAGGGGAGTGTCAATCTGTCAAGTTTTAAAAAGAATGACCTTTGATTGCTTGGGTAGCAGACTGGCTAACATAATTGGACAAACCACTCTATGCTCAGCGATCCCCTCCCCCTCCCCCTCCCCCGTTTCCACCTCTAGCCAAATAGTCTACTGTAACCAGGACTTAAAGAACAAGATGGAACTAATTTTATTGAAAACGTAATTTTCAGGCCCAGTCTACACCATGAAGCCGAGCCCACCTTTTTGCAAATGGGTAGGCCTATGTGGGTGATGTCATCATCAAACCTTGCCGGTTTTGAGAACAGGGGGTCAGCTGAACTACTTTTCCAAGCCGTTTTGTTATTCATGTTATATGCCAAGAAGACTCTATGTTTATTTAATAAGTTTGTTTGTATGTTTCATAAAGCCAGAAACCTCCCTTCATAAAAAAAGTCAATCTACCCCAAGCTGTTTTTCCCAACCATAGATTTTGGGAACCAGCTACATTCCACTATAAAATAGACAACCTGGCAACACGAGCACTGTGCTTGTGAATGGAGGTACAGTATGTGTGTGGCGAGACTGTTCATGTGGCTTGCTGTAAGTTTGTAAGTGTGCATTAATTTCTAAACTGAGCGGAAAATAAAAGTGGTCATAAACTTGTGACTGAAGGCATGTCTCTTGTCAGCAAAAGTGTTCATTATTATTGAATAAAGAGACCCTTGATAATACATGTAATGAATTTCACTAAATGCAATAGAATAGTGTCTCGTTTTACCAGTGTGTTATTTTTGTTCCGCATCACAGTAAACCGCAACAGGTACCACAAATCAGGCGGAGACTTTGATTAGCAGCACTTCTTGACCAGCCGTGAGTCTGCAGACAGAAGGTCAGCCGGCCTATTGCGCATTTGCGGAAAAAGCAATCAGCTGTGTTAACATGATCTCGAGCGAGGCTGTGTGAGTGTTGTATGTTACCAGTAGCCTAGACTAGTCTAGTCTACATCTCTAACTTATCAGGAAATTCGATTTCTTCTAAGTGTGCAGTCTTGTTGCACAGTCACTGTGTTAATCAAACTGATCCACAATCCCACATTTGTCGGTAATTGCTGAGGTTTAGATTCACAGCTGACCCAACATTTATTACGCGTTGTCTATCATATTCTTTCGAAGGAATCGATGTGTCTGTTAATAAAATCCGTCGCATTCTACAGAATGTACAGTAGATATGCTTACAGTAAACAAAGGAAGGACAAAATCCAAGGAGACGACCAAAAGTTATTGTCTCTTCAATCAACGAACATTTTTCATATCGATTTGATGGGTGTGCGGAATTTAATCAAAGACAACAGTAGTGTTAATCAGGGCGATTAAAGAAGAATCGGAAGCGCTTTTGTTATAAAAATCCGGGTTGTTGTTTTTTTTCCGTTTTTTTTTTTNGGGGGGGGGGGGGGGGGAGGAAAAGAGAGTGAGAGAACGAGGGAAAATGAGATGAAATGAATGATGATCCCTGTCAGTTCCAGTTGGACCAAACATTGCAGTGATTCTGTGGTGTTGTTGGCATGGAGAAGAAGAAATGAAATACTAGGTCTTCCAACTAACTAGACACGTTACTCTTGCAGTAATGAAGTTTCTGCTTTTTATCTCGTTATGGTATCATAAAAGCCTTGCCTTACTTGACCCGCACGAAAGTAGATAAAACTTGGCAGAGGCTTGCGGCGCTAGACTGATCTTATGGTTCGATTTAGACTCTCATAAGCTTTTTATTTAAATTAAGCTAGCATGTAAACACAAAGGCAACACGAGAGTTGCAGAAAAGCTGTTAGAAATGTAGATCTAGAATGTAAGCCCATCAGCTGTTGAGAGTTGAGACTGTCAGGTGTACAACTTTATAGTACAAGGCTTGGCTGTCTAAACTTTGACCCAGCCATCATGTGTACCAGGTGACTTCCAGCAACCAATCCTGATGCTCCATTTTCCTTAGAAACGAAATGGCTGCGTTAATGTTTACAATCTCCTTCTGATTCATTCACTAAAATTGGCCTCAGTCTAATAATATCAGCAAATCAGATTTATCTGAGGGAAATTTCCCGGCTTTCTCTAACAACAGCACCGATCTGGTCGAAATATCGATCTAGTCCATGACCAGTCTATGACTAAATGAACTGTTTCATTAACATTGCGGTGCTGTCCTTCGAGATAGCCGATTTCACGTCTATGGAAGTTCGAGGCGATGCGGCTCGAAAGGATTATAAGGAATTTAGACCAGATTGGGCAGCAGGAAACTGAATGCCAGACCACTCTTGCATAAAAAAATGGAAATAAAATATCTAAACACATAATTCTGTTCAAATCTTTATTTCCCAGCATCGATAAAACATCAGTGAACAAGATTACAGGATAAACAGAAAAGTGACCAGGGAAGGGGTTTTCACCTTTCAAAGCCCCTAGGCAAGCACTGCGGCCCTAGCGCAAAATTGGCCAGTGCGACTTGTGACTCATTTTGGGAGGGACACAAATTTAGCTTCTGGGGGTTTACGAAGCATCTCAAAGTTGATAAAGCAAACACTTTTTATGAACCAAAACCCCAGACTTGCTGTTAGCAAGGTCATGAACTGATATTGTGAAGCGTCGATTCTAGAGTTTTACATAGGACTGAAATATTGATAACTGCAACATTTTGATAAATCTCACAATGTTATTCGCAGTCAACATCTACCCAGAATTGTCAATACGAAATCTTGAATTGATATTGTAAACTGCAGCTTCTGGGGTTTACAAAGGATCTGAAATTCATAAAACAAACACTTTTTACGAACCAAAAAATACATTAACCCCAGTCTTGCTAGACATGTCATATGCAAAGTCATGAACTGAGATTGTGAAGAGTGGCTTCTAGGGCTTTACATAAACGCAACATTTTGATAAACCTCAAACCTTATTAGCAGTCAACATCTACCCAGAGTTGTTGGTATGGAATTTTGAATTGATATTGTAAATTGTAGCTTCTGGGGATTTACGAAGGATCTTAAATTGATAAAGCGAACACTTTTTAATTTAATGCACCAAAAAATATATTAACCCCAGTCTTGCCAGACTTGTCATTAGCAAAATCATGAACTGAGATTGTGAAGTGTGGATTCTAGGACTTTATGTAGGATTGAAATATTGATAACCGCAACATTTTGATAAACCTCAAAGTTATTCGCAGTCAACATCTACCCAGAGTTGTCGGTACGCAGCCTCGAACTGAAATTGTAACTTCTGGGGTTTACAATGACCCAAGAGTTGAAAAAGCCATCATTTTTTTATAAATCCAAAAAGTATTAACCCCTGTCTCGACAGACATGTCTAAAACGTGATAATGGCAACATTTTAATACATTAAGAAATGTTAATCACAGACTAGCCAGAATTGTCATTCAACCATTTACTGAAATTGCTCACTCTAGACTTTTTATGTTAGCAGTGCAATGAATAAAGATTGCAAAGTATGAGTTGTGGAGAGTCTCGATCTACCCGGAGTTATCATTAAGATTTTAGAATCTTCAATCACTCAAGCCCAATGATGGCAATTATGAAAATACGATGTAATTTCGGTGATCAGTGTTTCTGTATTGGTTTCTACATTAACAGTAGTTGTAACTAAACACGTAAGTCTTATTTCTGATAAAGCCCTGAAAAGACAAACCGCCCAAGTCTAGGCCGTGGTAACAAAACATCTAAGTCATCCCACAGAATTGCCTTTGGCATCAACTCAAACCATCCAACTTGGCAGACGACACAAAACGGTTAACTCGGTTTTAATTTTGAGCAGCACAAACCATCTATGTCAGATTACAAATCTTTTACATAGCATGATGTATAACACATTAATTTCTTTCATTTATCTGCCTTTAGATCCAATGAAAGACGCAGTTGTAATCATGTAATCAGTTTTTTTTTTCTTATGTAAAATTTACCCTTTTTGACTTTGACGGTTTGTGCCCGACACCATCAATATTGTATATATAAAACATTACAATGAAAAATAGTACTGCATGTTTTCTTAAATCTGTTTCAAAAAAATAAGAAATCAGATTTTGACAAGAGCATGAATTATTCTGCGCATGATTATCCTACAAAAACAAAGGACCGTCATGAGTCTTTGTAAGAAATGTTAGTCTATGATTCTTTTTCCTCTCTCAAGACATAGCTGCACCCTCATTACAAGGTTCCGAAAAACAAGCTGATAAGTTGGAAAAGCAATGTTGTGGTTCTCATTCTCTGTGTTGTGCTGCAGTTCTTGGTACTTCTTGGTACTTTCTAAAGCTTTATGTTGCTTGGGTGGAAAATAATAGAGAGTTGAATTAATCAGGTAAATGTGGCACCCACTCAATGTCTAAAAGTCTGCTGCTGAGACGCTGTCCAGACTTGTCCTTCAACCACGCAAGAATGAAATTTGCAGTGTGAGGCAATCACAATAAAAATGGTGTTGTCCTAATGCTATCCAGAACTGCTTGAGCATGGCAATATAACATTCTTTGGTCACCCTCATTGTCCTGAAAACAGGTCATGGCTGCTAAAGGTCATGGCTGCTAGATTATCCAGGCTGTGCATTTCTGTGATTGTAAAGGCCTTTCAAGTACATACATTGGTGGTTGATCAGCCTAAGAGATACAGTTTTTCTTTTGTTTGATGTAGCAGGATACGGAGCAATGCGCTTTGTCATCAATTCACCCTGGTTCGCTTTCCATTTTGGTCTAACCAATTACATATTGGCACCCTGGCATCAATGTCAAAATTGGTATCAATGTCAAGATCACCAAGTTTATATTCAAAGGAAAGCTGACTAGTCCTACAGACCATATTAATTCATTTGATACCCTACTATTCTGATAAAACAGTCTTAAAAGTGTCTGTACACATGACTTTGTATAGGTGTCAGATCCGTTCCACGGCGAAAAGCTGGCAGTATGCGGGAATGGCGGTATAACAGGTGGCGGTATAGCGAGGTTTCACTGTACATTGTCAGATAAAGGTGTCTGTGGCTGCTAGAATTTCAGTCACATCATCATTTTATCACAGGCCGCTGCTGTACAGGGAAAAGGAATCTCTAGATGCAAGAGAAATTCCAGTCATTCTAACTCTCCTCAGTGTGTCATATTCCATGCGCACACGGTAACAGAACGATGTTCTCTCTTCGGGAAAGGGGCTCGGTGGGCACCATAGATAATTTTCAGAGAGAAAAAGTACTGGAAAACAAAAAATTATTTTTTGACCTGCGTGTTCACCTGTAACTTTAATATCGTACGAGACAACTCTTAAATCATGAAACAGAATTGGTCTGAGACTCTCACTATTAGTGTTTATAGGGGTAGCCTGCACTCTTTGCGTTACGGACATTTACAGGCGTGTATTCTGCAAACCCATTCATAAGCTTGACCTTTTGCTCGGACCTAGTGAGTCTAAGACCCGATGGCTGAGATCCTAGTCTTCCTGAAATTTTTCAGTCATGCACATTCTGTATTTTTTCAGATCTTTTTGATCGTGAAGCCAAAACCTGATGTTAACATTAACAACTGTTTGCTTTACTGATCTTGTTGTTTGGTTCTTCGACAACGAAAGCTTTAGACTGATTTGACCAAAGCATCTTTGAACAAAGAAAGAAAAAACGTTCGGCATTTTAGTAAACAAATTTCTCTTTTCAATAATCGTTAAGAATGTCGATGGTGCAAGCTTATGAGTGCGGAAATAGAATCATTCTAAAACGTCTATAATGGGAGTGTAAAGCGTGGAATTCAATTTTGATACAGTTTTAATTATAAATAAATATCATTAGGTCAACTAAATTGATTGAGTTGATAGATCCATGACTCAGGTGTTGTCCACTGTAATTTGAATATTATAACTGTTCACTACGGATGACATTGATATCGTTTTTTTCTGTGTCAACCTGTACATGTTTATCAGGAGTACTGACAGAAAGACAATAAGCAATCATTAATGTCATCATTCACAATACTTTTAAACATGGTATTTTTCATTAGTCTCTTGATGGAAATTCCTTTCTCAGAGATATGACTGTGAACTGACTAATGCGTCAATAATATATTTTTTTATTCTATCGGAGAGTCTCAGCTTTGTGATTCTAATAATCTAATGTGAATTTTGGCCCTTCCTTGCGTACTTCAAAAGTCATCTGTGGGTTGTAATTCCTGATTTGATTGAACAGAGACAGCCCTTGACTGAGGAAACAGTGCCAGACAAAGAAAACTGCCTATCTTGTCTATTAGCCTGTAATCATGCTTTCTTGCTCATCTAAGATGAAATAAGTGAAAATGTGGTGATTACGAAGAAATGGAAGATGCAGAAAATTGAGCACAAATGACGACGTGAACGAAAATGATGGTGATAATGACAAGAAACATGATGCATGACGAAATCGATGAAGACCTCAACTATCACGACAACTATAAATGGAGATGATGGTTGGTGTCAATAAACATGAGCACTGAGATACAGCACACATGAAATAATTACTTACTGCAGATACGCAAATGCTTCCTTCAGCTTCTATATTATGAAATCAACTAATAATTAATATGAATGGAATGTAGAGTTATTATCATGCCTATATTATGCCTATAAAAAGTATGGGTCACTCTATGCCCCATGAAAGCTGTAACGCAGGTTTCCCGTTTTCTGTTATATAATGAATATGGGGCACTGTATGCACCACGATAGCCGTAACGCAGGTTTTCTATTTTTTGCTATATATATAAGAAGTGTGGGGCACTCTATGCCCCACGATGGACTTAATAGGAAGTTTTTATCGACAGCCGGGGAAAGTTAAGAGGAAGAATGTGAGCCCAGTCTGATTTTTTTTTTTTTCAGATGTTACACATTATCTAGGGAAGTGTCATTCAGGATTTTTACCAATTTGAAGGATCCATTTTGCGACGATAGGCCGAAAAAACCTACTCTAGAAAATTCCATGCCCCTACTGGGAATCGAACTTATGGTCTGTCAGCTTGCAAGTGTGCTACCACTACACCACAGGCATGCTAACTTCACAGCAATTCTTAAATACCTCCTATTTTAATATGTTCTCAAACGTTCACATATGAGGCTGATGTTCACCCACCACCCTGACACATTTCCTGATTGCTCACAATAAATTCAATTTTTCGTCATTTGTGCTGTTCGTGTACATGTATTTCTGTTAATAAGTTCAGTACACTTTTGGTCGGTCCTAAGGTGTACACATTATCCATGCTCCAATGTGCTTGGGTTAACATGACTGATCCTGAGGTATACACATTATTTGTAATCCACTGTACATTACACATACATATGCAAATACACTGTGCAGTTAAGCACGAATACCCTGAACACATGTAAGTTGAAATGATGTGCGCACAAATTTTTCAGACCCAAATTTATTTCTCTGTACTAGTGCTTCATTCATTCCCTGAAATTCTGCTAATCAAATTAAATACGTGGGCCTGAAGAATTCAAGTTATCCATGCTCGACAGTACACAAGATTTTATATCACATCAGCATTAAACTGGAAATATGAAGGCTGCTGATCTAGTTGCTCCAGATCATGTTTTGATCTCTGATCCTTTCCTAACCACATGTTTACAACATAGCTATTATCATTCCCAAGCAAGAAATCTACACCAGGATCCTTTTCCCAGTTAGATGTGTTTTCCCAGTGATTTTGATTATTGAAGCATGCGTTCAATACATCTTATGCCAAGGACAAATCAGTTGCCACAATATTACTAAGTGTTAGACATTAAGCGTTAGACATGAACTTATGAAGAGAAACAACATCATCATTATTTTTATGCAGCGCCTTTTGATTTCCCCTTTTTCGCAAACCATTCTTCACTCTTGTCTGCAGCAACAGCCTGGAGAAAAAAAAAAGGGATATTGAGCTATTGACAAAAGAAAACATATCCATGGAAAAATTACTGACCAACATTAAAAAGGCAGAGGTAATTCAAGAATCAATTACTCATAAAGTATCACTGATTTTGGCTTTGAATGTGCATAAAGTAAGGATAATGTCTTCCCATTATTTACAGGAAAATCCACAGAAATTTGTTTAAAAATAAATGCTTTGGGAGGCAAAAAGCAAAGCAAATTACTCAACAAAAAGTCACCAATGCGCTCATGTAGTACTCGCATTCAAAACATGTTGAATTTAGTAGCATTATGTGCTCTCTACAAATCTCGATGCACTCTTTGCATCCATTTCTCATTGAATTAATCAGATTTCGGATTACATTCTGAGGTACAGCATTCCATTCCTGAACCAGGGTGATCTCCAGGGCTTGAAGATTAGGAATTTTCAAACTCTGTGGCCTTCCTCATCCCAGAAGTACAGTACTCTTTTGCCGACATGTCTGTTGAATTAACTGGTCAATCAATTATGGAGAAATTTTCATGCTGTAGGAAATGCCAAGTGAGACGAGCTATATGTTCCAGGGCATTGTCGTGCTGGAAGCTCTGGAGATCTTGATGGGCTGCAAACCTTGGCACAATGATGCCTTTTAGAACATCGTCCGGTTGATCAAAAAATCTTTTGGCTGACTATGAAGGAGTGAAGATAGAAGTTTAATTTTTTTTCCCTAGAGATATTTCGTCTCCATCCAAAAGGACACATTTCTCTCATTTGTGGATAACCTTCAAAAGACCTTCAGAATAAAAGATTCTACTTTGATCGTAAAACCAGGCTTCAACTTCATGTTTCACTTCATTTTCTGTGTCAAAATGTCGTCTTTTGAGATGTTTCTTCAGAGAAAGAAATAAGAAAAAGTCCAAAGGAGCCAGATCTAGAGAGTATGCCAGGTTTTGTAGCCACACATTTCCGCAGTAGATGCTGCTACGGCCCCTCTGTGTGCAGGCGAATTGCCTGAAGAGAAGGACACCTTTTTGAAGTTTTCCTCGTCTTTTCTCTTTGAGAGATGACTTCAGTTTATGAATCAAGCTGGAGTAACAGTCCCCAGTAATGGCTCTATTCTTTGGGAGATAGTCAGTGAGTATGATGCCTTCTTGATCCCAAAACACAGAAATCATGACCTTCCCAGCTGATGCTTGCACTCGTGCCTTCTTTGGTGGAGGTAAAGAAGGGGTCTTCCACTGTTTAGACTGGCATTTCATTTCAGGATCAAAAAGAAACACCCATGTTTCATCCATGGTTACCAGTCTCTCAAAGAAATTAGTTTGTTCACCACACAACTTGAGCAGCATTTGACTACATCATTTTCTTTCCTTCTTCATATCAAGAGTGAGAAGGCATGGCACCCATCTCACAGAAACTTATGTCATATTCAACTCCTTATGAAGAATGTTCTCCACAGATCCATAAGAAAGACCTATTTTCTTCACAATGTCTCGAACATTTACCCTCCTATCTTCCAGTACTAACTTCCTCACTATCGACACATTTTGTTCTGTCACAGCAGACACTGGATGTCCAGATCTCGACTCATCTTCAACACTCCAATGCCCACACTTCAACTTTCTTACCCAGTAGGTTACCTTTACGATGGGCATTTCTCTTTGCAAATGGCAGACATTTTGTCAAATATCTCCTGTGGAGCGTTGCCATCAAGATGCAAGAACTTTATCACGGACCGTATTTTGTGTTTCTCCATTTTCAGGTGATGTCGTCTGCTGAAACGTGATGAGTCAATCTGTACAATGGTGGTGCACTTTATAGCTTTCTAGAAGAAAAACAGCTTATCAGAATTTCCCTATTTTTTTTTTTGGATACCTTCCTGTCTATGAGTAATGTACTGTATGTGTGAATTTTGAGGCTCTAGGATTATTCTTTCATAGTCAGACAAATTTTTTTGATAAACCCTCGTAAGTCCATTGACAGGGCCTCTGAAGACATGTAATGCTGTCCTGTGGTTGTAGCTGATCCCAGCCCACACATGGATGCTTCCTCCTTCAAACCTATCATGTTCAAATACACAGATGTCAAGGAAATGCTATCGTGACGATGCCACTCTCTTACATGCTATCTATGTGTGATACGTTATAGCAACTTTCATCACAGAAAAGTATGCCTTGCCACTGGTTTCTAGTCCAATTAGCCCAGTTCAGATGGTTCTGCCGATGCTGAACAGTAAGTATAGTGCCAAAATAATGGCCTTTACATGGCTTCATCAGACAGTGGTACACAGTTGAAGTCCAAAGTGGCCCATGCCTTCCAAGCATCCCTCGAGCAGTCTCAGCAGCGAATTGGAAGTGGTTACACAGATTGCTTAAAATTAATTAATCTTATGTGAACACCTAGTCCAGGAGTAGAGGCCCTTGGCTGTCCTGTACGTGCCCTGTCCTGAGTGGAACCAGTGCGTCTGAAGCACTGTTGCTGTCGTACTATAGTAGAATTATGGCATTTGAGTGTTCTAGAAACTTTTGATGCTGACATAATGGCATCCAACATACATTGTTCAGATGTTAATCTAGGCATTGTTATAAGAGGGCAAATGATATCAGATTTATTGTTTCACACTGGCTTCTGTATCATGGGAGCATATTTGTGACTCAAATGATAACCAAAAAAAAAAAATACTTACTCATTACTGGCTATTTAAACTAACTTCCCATGTGCTTAACATCAGTTTTCACAGTTTATCCAAAAATAACAAAAACATGATAAAAACTTATCATGATCATTAAAAATTAAAAACAGTGAGTTAATGCCACATTACATTCTATGAAAACAATTTTATAATGTAACCAATGTTTTCTCAATTGTGAGTATTCATCAGACACTCTGCGTTTCTAATGCTCATCAGCATATGAAGAATAAAAACCATGGAAAGATATATTATATTATATCCTGCCTAAATGAAAGTAAAATTAAATTTGAAAAAAATGAATGACCCTCAAACAAATGCAAATCTGCAAATTTCATAGGAATCACAACGAACTGATTTGTTTATGTTGCCATTTGCACAAGAAGGGTAGTTAATATGATGCTCTCTGCCTCAGAGCTGGGTCATCAAGGGACAAAGAAGACAGACTGATAGCTGGTGAGGGTTTTGTAACTTGAAATTCTTGTGAGATTAATGTAATCAAATGCCTCCTGTAGGCATGGCCGCAAGTGAATCAGTATTTGAAATTTTAACTATTCTGGCTGACCGAAACTGGTGGTCAGATCTTGTAACACTAGAGTCATTGGTGGTTGGATCTTATAAGACCTGATCATTCACTTGAAGTCACTGGTGGCTGGGTCTAGTAAGACCTGATCACATGCCTGAAGTCAATGGTAGTCAGGGTTTATAAGAACTGATCACTCGTCATTAGTGATTAAGTCTTACAAGGGTCACCTTTTAATTCTGTACACATAAATTATGTACATATACTCTGCTTGGCTCTGTTTATAAAGTTTTATTGTTCTGAAGGGTCTGTAAAAGCTGTTATGTCACTCCATGGAGGTCAAGGTAAAAATACCCTACTAAAGTGCTTTAGTGTCATCCTCTGGGCAGTCAAATTAGCTCTCCTTGAATTTTTGTTTCACAACAAGCGGTAAGAAAAAAGTGTGAGGCATTTTTTTTTAAAAAGAAGAAAGCTGAGGATACAGAATTTTCATTTTTTTTTTCAAAACACACAAAAAAAGATGTTTTGGTTTAATGACTGTGTGGACAGTTGCACTGTTGTGATACATCAGACAGTTGCTCATGGGTGCACAAGTTGTTTTGCCATCTAGGTTTTGAGTAATTATGGTGCAGATATATATTAATATAAGGTCACACATGACAAGGTACATTCCAGAAATGGCCAGACAGCCATACGATCTTTGACTCTAACAATGAGAGAGAACAAGTGATTTTTGACACAACAAAAAGCACACAAATTTTGCAGCAGTTTTTGTATTGCTGTTACTGATATGTTCTAACAAACTTTGATTTCCAGATCAAACTGATAGATCAATGTGTCCATTTTCAGTACTGTACATGTAATTTAGGGCTGCCTTTATATAGTCTATATTTTTTCAATCACTTTTTTGCGAATGTCTCTATATTTAGTGGATGTCAAAAAAAAACAATAGGGTCCACCTTGCATAAGCCCACCCATGTAAAAAATATATGAATAATTTGATGTAAACTGTGTCGATAAAAACCTCTATATCCTTCTTAATTTCTGCAGACATAAAATTATCATTTTTTGGGCGGCAGAGATGGATGCTGTAGCCGCTTATATGTCAGTTATTCATGTTCAGGATCTTTCAGGAATGTGTGCAGTTTTCAACATTTTTACTCTGATACAGTGGTGCAAACTTAAAATGGAAATTCGTTTAAGGTAACACTTGATTCTATGTACAGTAGTTTTGGTCCTGATTTTTCTTCTCTTTGTTTCTAGTACTTTCTAGTTATTATATTGTGCAGCAGAGGAAACTCCCCACCTAGTAAATAACCCAGAACTCCAAATCACGTTCAAATTTTGCACACTTATACACTGTACTTTAAAGGAAGACTGCACCATCCTACAGATCACATTAAACATACGATACCCTATTGTTCCAATAATACAGTCTTTCAAGCATCTGTCATAATGATTTAACGCCTCTGCTGGCCCCAGACAACCCACGGGGTTTCATTATCCAAAGTCCGAATTGTTACATCCACTGCGCACGTAGCGGCCATAAGCTTACATCAAATACGTTCTAGCTGCATGGCCAAGCACTCTAGCCAGTGCTCTGCGGAGGGGTGACAGCATGCTGGTATGAATGTTTTAATTCCTCCGTGAACAGTAGATATGCCAAACAAAATCATGCTGAGACAATAAAAATGCAGAACTCTGTGAATGTCATGCAAAAGACCGGTTAGGTAATAAAAGTTTGAAAAAAGATATTTGTTTGGTCCATTTAACTTTAAGGGACTCCACCTTTTGACACATGGTCATATCTCCATTGGTCATGTTGTGCATTTCAAAAAATAGTTATCAAATCACTGAGAAACTGAGACCTAAAAGTAACTACAATAGTTACTTCTTAAAGTAATTGGAATAATTACTTTGTGTTGAAAAAAAAAAGTAAAGTAATTGTAATATTTACTGATTTTCCAGAAAAGTGAAGTAACTTTAACAGCTACTTTTAAAAGTAACTTTTAACAGCCCTGGAGTGGATTAGATGGTCTTTTTGGTCCATGACAAAGAAAATGGAAATTCTTTTACATTCAAGGCTGCCAGCAATTTTTGAAAAAATGGACATTTCACTGAAAAAAAAAATACACACATATGCAGTGAATGAATTAAACAGGAGGCGAAGATGCTTACATTCTCATTCCTCTAAACAATGCCATACCTCATCCAACAGCTTGTCAGCATTTGGATCCACCTGTGACAGCTCACGGAATGCCTCATCACCGACAAAGCAAATTTCGTGTCCATCCTAGACAAACAGAAGCCAAGGCATATTGTAGAACTGAATAAAATAAATGCCTAGTTATAGTGTAAAGAAACAAACATAATATCTAACAGCTAGCAAAGAGTGCCAAGAAACAGTAACACTTATACAGTATATATTTCCCAGTTAAATAAAGCGCAAATTTGAATGATATGGCTTCCTGAAACAAAAGCAGTCCTGTAGTATTACCAGGAAATAACTTTCAGATCTTAATATTAACTCCTTTGCTAAGCACATCATATGTTTGTCAAAAAAATACCATTGTGTCACTACTTCCAGGGTGTACATCTAAGGGTGGTTTGTAACAATGGTTACGGACATGCATGTACAACAGAACTTCAATATTAATGTATAGATCGGTGCATGTGCAATTTGCACTTAATAACGAGGTAAACAAAGCCACATAAAATTGAGTCAATTTTAAGGTTATTTGTGTGCTGAAAGACAAACAGATTTCAAGAATGCCATTTTAAGTGTTCTCATGCAAAATGTATGGTAATCAACTTTTTCTGTGTTACCCTACACTTCACCTTGCACTCTTACGCAAAACCGATTCCCCCATACCTTCCTCCTCCCNGGCAAAAAAAAACAACAAACCCACCTACCAGCCAATAGCCCTATGCTGAAATACACAACAACACTGGGCTTAAAACAAGCAAACAAACAAACAAAGAAACACACAAACACACACACCCATGCCCCATCCCCCCTCAATCCACACAAAAAATACTCATGTGCAGGGTTGATTGACCTGATGACAGTACTGTGCTAATGCTTTTTAAACTCATATACTGTATTTGACTGCCATATTTGATTCAAATGGCCTCATCCAATGAGGCAGCAGGTCCATTGTGTACAGAAAACAAGAGGTGCGTGGAATAGTCACAGTGTATGAGTAGTGAATCTGCTAACTGCTGATATATGGTTTTTCAGAGTTTTAAGGATATAGGGCCTATTATAAATGCAGTGGGGAGACAAAGACATGGAGGTAGATAAAAAATACAGAATGCATGTTTGGGGGGGNGGGGGGGGGGGGAAGGGGGGAAATTTAGTGCATGGGATTACACAGAAGGATGATAAGGCATTTTTCTTTAAATTGGCCTCTCTGTGCATGACCACAGACATATGAAATCCTTGCCAATCACGACCTTGAAGCCTACTATCAAACTTGATCCAGAAATGTCTTGGTGTATGCGATGATTTGCTTAACAAACTTCCCTTTATTTGATCGTGACAAATCACATTAACTGAATCCTGAGATTTTATTCAGGCTCTGTCAATGCTCTGTCACAAGACTTAGGCTTGGTCTGTCTGAGTTGGCAAGCGAGTCAAATGACTGAGTAAGCTTCCCCTACAAATCAGAAATGGCACGTCCGGAAAGGCCTCAGTGTCTGCCCAGTAACCTTGCATCTGCATGCTAAAAGAAGATACTTGTGGTTGCTTGTAAACACACCTGGTTTATGATCAATACATTAGATGTCATCATCTCCATTGCACCAAGCAGACATAAGTGTATATAATTCAATGCCAAGCGTGGTGATTCTCTCCTGTGCAAAACTGAACTGATTAGCACATGCAAGTGGCACTGAGCTACATGTTTTGTGATAGTATGCAATCTTCAATCCGCTTATATGCAATAACAAGGCCGATTTCTTGAAGAAAATGCTTAGTAGGATGCATGAGCTCATAGGAGTATGTCATATTTAGGGGAGGAATTAATACCTACAGGGTCAGCTAAGATGACTACTTGAACTGTAGCTTTTCCTGGGGTGTCCAAACTGACCAGTGGTGTAAGGATAGTCTGATTCTCTGACTTCATCTTTTCCTCTAACTTCAACAGCTGAAAGGAAGATTATATAGCGAATAAACTATTTTGACTACTAAATTTCCAAACAGAACCCTGACAACATAAAAAATGATCAAGTGGAATCCGAAAGACAAGAAGGTCTGGGCTAATAATTTTCTTGTTCAACAATGCTCACATGTTTTGAATCCTATTTAAGCCTTAACTTCTGATGCTGCCTTTGTTTTGACAGTGTATTTTACAGCCTTATGTGAAACATTACTGAGCAAGGCACTGTATCTCTTCAGTTTGAGTAAACTGTGAGGAACAGGACAAGGCTCATGACCAAGAATTACAGTGCAGCAAACAAGAATAAAATATGTCCAGGAACTATGGACCTACACTCAATCATAGTTAGAGCACTGAGTCACAATTTTAAGTAAAATGTCATGTTTGCAGTAACGATGCCAGCTCTCTACACAGAGTCCCCATCACACCAATTATTGCAGAGATGCAAAGTATTAATCAAAGATGGAAATCAACACATGAACTATGTGTTAGATAGTCAACACTGTTTTTACATGATAATGATAAACAAACCTATGATAATGAAATATGGATAGGATGATATCAAACAATATGTAAATGAAACCACAAGAAAGCTGCTGCACACTGAAAATGACCAAGTGACAAAAGTACTCAAAAAAAGGTGAAACAAAACACTAGAAATTTTCTGTTCACAAGCATATTGCTATGTGTATGTATCATAACCTGTGCTGGTAACTTAAAAATAAACCAATGCAGCAGCTGCCAGCAGGCAGACAAAAAGTGGGTGATGATAAACAATGAAGGGACAAAGAATACTGGCTAAGAGTAAGGATGATAATATCATACTGAGTTTGGTAAGAATTGTGGAATATCTGGACTGTCAGCCAGTGACACACCAAATAATGCATGAGGAGCTATATGGCCAAAACAACATTATGGGTGGACTGTCCTGTCTAGGTAATACAGTATTGTCCTGTAAACACCATCTTCCTTTCACAAGAGCTTGCACCCATGATCTGCTTCACCCTCTTATATCGAGCCACTTACTGGTGATTAACATGCAATGAAATACAGCTTAGTCTATATATAAAAATGAAACTGAAAATGGATTGGTAAATCACTCAAACGGATTTAAATTTTAATACCAAATCTTTAGTCATTTTGGTTCTAGATCTCTGGAACAAACAGATTTGGATCCCAAACTGTTTCAAGACATGTGGTATTAATCTTCATCAGCTGTCAACTTAAGTCCCTTGTGGGGCATACAGTGCCCCATACTCATTATACAGCAGAAAACTGGAAATCTGTGATATGACTTTCATGGGGCATACAGTTCCCCCTACCTATTATACAGTAAAAACACAAATATTCTTGTACGTCAATCATAGGCATGGAAGGATGAAAATTATAAGCAAGCGTTTGCAGATCTGCAGTAATTATGTTGTGTGTGCCGTGTATGTGAGTGTGAAAAAGTGCACAAGTTTAATGTTGCTAACCACGATTCATAGCCGTTCTCATCATCTTTCCTCTCTTATCATCATCATTATTTTCATTTCTGATCATGTAGTTTGTTCATGATCTTGTGTCTCTTCCTTTTCATCATAATCATTGCATTCCTCTTCTCTGATCTTAGATGGTCAATAAAGCATAAGTAAGGGCAGTTTCCATCATTTGGCATCATTTCTGTAGTCAACTCTTATCTCCTATCAGAGCTTGCCTCCAAAATCAATAGCCGACTTATCAAGTGCTAAAAGATCAGCTGAATTTCACATTAGATCCTTACAAATCAAAGAGCTCAAGATTCTACATTACAGTAAGAATAAATCTGTTGGTGCCATTAGTCAGATTCACAATCATGTCTCTGAAAAACGAGTTTCCTAGAAGAGACAACTGAAAATGACACATTTTTAAAGCATTAAGATGATTCCTGACATGTCGTAGAGGTAAGTCATAGTTTAAATACTGCTTTTTTTGTCTTCAGCCTATATGGCTGATATACAAGGTGACATGAAAACTATCGATATCAATGTCATCCATGGTAACTATCTTAAGTTTATAGTTATGTTCTTCACAGTACACTGACCAACATGTTCACCGCGGGCTTTATAAATTCAGTAAATTTCATTGATCTATGTTTTCAAGGCTTTATGTTGACCGTTGACGTAACTTGCAAGCTTCGTCACTCGTGCCCAGCCTCGCGGTTCATCAGCGTCAGAAAGTCTGGCGTCCTTTCGTTCTGTGGCCATCTGGCGTAGCTGTTGATGTACTAGGGCTAGATGCGTGTTTCCGCGCTGACCTACTGACTGGTCAGTAAAACTGAAATGTATTGTTATGCATTGTTTTGGGGTAAACAGGAATCTGATTGGCGAGTGTACCATAACAAGTTATGATTGGTTGGTTGGGTGCCCGTCTTTGGTCTTTGAGCTTGGTCAGCTTTTGGACTGGGGGAGACGCGCGCCAACCCTCAGAGGTGTAGGATCGGTTAATTACAGTTCTTGTTTCTTTTAGAGAGACGCACGCCAACCCTCAGAGATGTAGGATCGTTTAATTGTTTTTCCTAGAATCACCTCGTCAGTCAGAAAGTATGCAGTCTTTGTTTTCTTGTATTGGATACCAATAATACATGTATCATCAATACCCATCGATGTTCAATAAATCTTGTGATCGTCATTGCAAGAGCTTCATTTCTACCATCATCATCGTTGTTGTCCTCGTAACTCATCTCTTTATCTACCCTCATGCTTACCCACGTGGTCAGTAATGTCATCGCCCACTACAAGGCCCACCGAAGCCCTCAGACGACATTTGGTGTCTGAGAGGATGGGTTCTTGTCGGGGCCCTGGCGACCTACCACCTGTGTTGGAACCTAGGGAAAGTGACCCTTAGCCACTCATGGCTCACACTCATAAGTTTGCACCATCAACATTCTTAAATTGTTACTGAAAACAAATTTATTTACTAAAACAATTGCTTTGCTCAAAGTTGTCGGTCAAATCAGAAGAAAGCTTTTGCTGTCATAGAACTTAACAACAATGTCATTAAAGCAAAGAATTTTTCAAGTTAACATCAGGTTTGGGCTGAACTATCGAAAATGATCTGAAGAAATGCAGAATCTACGCACGACTGAAAACATTTAAGGAGAATGAGGCCATTGGAATCATAAACCATCAATCATGTGATATCTCAAACCTGCCAGGTCCAAGCAAATCATCAAGATGTGCTTGGGGTGTCAGAGAGCCAAAAAGTGCAGACCACCCCTGTAAACACCACTAGTTAGAGTGTCAGGCAAATTCTGTTGCAAGATTTAGTGCTGTCTCTGTACACAGTTAAAATTAAACATAAACTCCACTTCCTTTACCTTGATGCCAGAGGGCAAAAATGTGTGGCTAGTTTCAGACCAACGTAGAAAGAGAATCTGGGTGGAGTGATGACATCAATCTGGCTACACCAATTCAAAAAAAAACAACTATATGGGCCAGTCAGCCATCATTGTAAGTGCATGAAAGGCCTTTGCATGCACAGAAATGCACCACCAGGGTGGCCTCTAGCAGCTGTGAATTTAATCAAACCATTCTGGTTCCAGGACAATGATGGTGTTGCACACGCAGTGACTAAAGAATGTTTCATTGTCATACTCAAGCAGTTCTGGACAGCATTAGGACAGTACCTCTTTATTGTGAACACTAATGGTTTCAGCAGTATAAGAATACCTCCCACACTGCAAATGTTGCCCTTACGTGGCTGACCGACTTTAATCTTCAATGGACGGTGTCTCACCAGTAGACGTTTGGGCGTTGAGTTGGTGCCTCATTCACCATTTCTTGATTTTTTTTCTCCTGTGGCCACCTAAAGTGCTGGGTTTATCAAACAACCCTGGGAAGCATCCAAGAACTGTGGCACAACATATGGAATGGATCCATAACACTGCTATTCCAAAATGTCAGTGTATTGTATGAAACATTGAAATGAGGGTGTGGCTGTGTCTTGAGCACATAGAGCATTTTTGCAGGGTCTCAATGCAGTCTTTTGGTTTTTGTAAGATAGACTGGAATCATTCATGCCTATGTCAGCAACTGATTTCTTATTTATTAAATGAAATAGGTTGAGGAAATATGCAGTGATATTTTTAATTGCAATTCCACCATATAATTTGTTTCTGCTTCTTTTGCGCATATTTGTGCTATGACCAAAAGTTTTGGCACATCTTTTATTTGATAAGTGTTGATATTTTTTCCCAAGGCTAGATACTCTGCGTGTGAATTTTTAAAGCATGTGTTTATTTCTAATCAGTAACCACTGATTCAGTGGGTATCATTTTTTCTGTGTTAAACTGTACGTGTCTTTGTAGACAACTAGTGTGTACTTAATTACTATGAAGAGTTTTTTTTTTCTTTCAAACAGGTTATTAAGTACAAAATGATCCGGTCCTAGGCAGTATTGTCAGATCTCTAACTGAAAAATAGTCATCAATGGGTGAAAAAATAGCAAAAAGAAAAAATAACCAACCAAAGCCAAAAGATAGGCAGTGATGTCATAGAAATTGGCGTTAATCCCTTAAGAATGTGGGAATCAGAACATAGCCATAAGCATGTACAATACAGGAATCTCAGAGTCTTGGCACAGTAGAACATGAGGCATCACATATTCCCATTTACTGTAGTTTTTTTTTTTAATGTGAGGGGTGGAAAGGCATATCAGTAGTATGTAGTATGGTATTCTTTATTCTCTTATATTTTAAGGGGGAGGAAGGTGAGCTTAGTCTGATAATTTTTCAGATGTTACGTATTATTTTAAGGAAGTGTGTCACCAGGGATTTTACCAAATTACTGTGAATGATCAAGTTTGAGAAGAAGGGCCGAAAACACCTACACTAGAAAATTTTTGTCCCTGCCGGGGATCGAACCAGGGTCTCTCAGCTTGCAAGACAGAGCGTGTTACCACTACACCACGGGGACGCTAACTTCACAACAATTTAATTCTTAAATACCTACTGCCTGAATCGGTCCCTAACTTCCACGTGCGAACCTAGTGTTCACCCGTGACCCAAACACACTTCCCGACTGCTCACACTCCCCCCTGCTTATCCATGTCATGTCCTCATGACAACTTACAGCTCTCGATGAGTATGAGGTCATTCTTATATGATATCTCTACTCCATCGGCATACTGTCCACAATGAACCTGAGGCCATTCTTATATGGTTATCTCAGTTCTTAGAATACTACCTCCCACTTTGTCTTATGTCTCTGCCTATGGGTTACAGAACCCTCTACTCTCGTTACTGCATCCCCAAGGCCCTAAATGAGACGTCCTGCCGACAACGCCAAGTGTAACCGGGTGGAAAGGCATATCAGTAGTATGTAGTATGGTATTCTCACTTTTCTTTTATTTAAGGGGGAGGAAGGTGAGCTTAGTTTGATAATTTTTCAGATGTTACATATTATTTTAAGGAAGTGTGTCACCAGGGATTTTACCAATTACTGTGAATGATCAATTTTGAGAAGAAGGGCCGAAAAAACCTACTCTATAAATTTTTGTCCCTGCCGGGGATCGAACCAGGGTCTCTCAGCTTGCAAGACAGAGCGTGTTACCACTACACCACGGGGACGCTAACTTCACAACAATTTAATTCTTAAATACCTACTGCCTGAATCGGTCCCTAACTTCCACGTGCGAACTTAGTGTTCACTCGTGACCCAAACACACTTCCCGACTGCTCACATTAATGCAAATTCAAAAGCAATTTGGTTTCAAAAATTAATCGGTGATGGCCCAAAAGTTTTTATTTCAGTCTTTTTTCCATGAGGGCACAGAAAAATTTTGCAATGTGATTGGATCTAATCACTTAATTCAATAAACCTAGCCTTGGTCACTCAAAAGCTAATAAATGACCATCAGGAATATGGAAAGGACACAACCAAAGCTGCCAACAAGTCATAAATTCATGCCATAAAAACCGAGTCATGTTTGGCCATATAAGAAAGCATCAGGTATATTAGAAATGGTCAAAATAGCTAGCAGGAATGGTGGCTGGATAAAGAGGAATGGGACAACAGGGGACATATGGGGACTAAAAGTTAAAAGGGGACATATGGAAACAACAAATCGGTGACTGGTTTTAGTGAACGTCATCATGGTGGGCAACTGACAGAACAGAGACTATGGCATGCTAACCTAGAGATAACCAACTCCAATGGATATGCCATAGCGATGAACAGCATGTGGTTTCTAGTAAGGGAATGTGTTGGCAGTAGGCGTCAAGCAGGCACTGGGCCACGGGGCTTAGAGAAAGAAAAGTGCCTGACAAATCTATCTATTAGAAAGACAGTAAGTGATGATGGAACAGAAAGCGTTATTTTGATTTTACAACATTTTGGCCCTGACTTTCCAAGCTTTCCTGACTGAACCAACTAAAGTGTCAATTTAATAACATTGGGCAGCACTGTCAACAAACCTGCCACTGGTTTTGAGAGCAATATGCCAATGAACTTATTCATTGTTGTTTTTATATGTGACCCTGCCACTCAAAATGAGTCACAAGTGGGGATTTGGCCAAAATAAGTTAGCTGCATTTTCAAAATCTATATTGAAAGCATTTTAGTTTACAACAATATCGAAGGCAACTGATCCAAAAATGGCTGAGATATATGCATTTGAAGTCATCAGAATGAAAAAGTACACAACTGAGAAAATTGTCTTTGAAGTTTTGGCACATATTTCATAGCAATGGACACTTGAGAATTAACATAGAGCACTAAAAGTTGCAGCATTTCTTTAAACTTAAACAGCTATGTTCAATAAAGCTTGCAAATTTCGAGCCAATTGCTAAAAAACAAAAAAGTTACAACATAATAAAATTTTCATAAAAAACAAAAATGATTTTTTTAAGCTGACATGATGTCATCATTCTCATTCACATAAAACTACATTGCAACGTTGCAACGGCTGTCAATGCACTATGGTTTCAATTGAAGCAATACCTGCTCATCTGTCTTTACATTAAACCTTACCCTTACAGGCCATATCTCTCAGTCACTCTCAGCTCCCCGGAGAGCATACAATAGGTATAAGTCCATCATCAAGATATGATAAGAAATTTCTTTAATCACCTAAAGCTAGTATCCGTTTCAAAGATACTATGTTTAGAAATGTGACTATAAATGCTTCTTCTTAAAGATTTTTGCAACATAATCAGGGCGGGATTTAAACCTACGACCTCTTGTTCAAAGACCAAGGGGCAAGTACTACTATATGGCCAAGTAAGCAGCCACCAACGTCACAGACCCCAAATGGGTGCAATAAATGAATTATGTAAGTCTGGAAAACCAAGACCGAAACAAGACAAAACAAGGCAAGACGAAACAAGACAAGACAAAACATGACAAGATGAAACAAGACAAAACAAGACTTAAGACAACATGACATAAAACATGAAACATAAACAGCCGTGCAAAGTGGCCATCATCGGCCTCCACACAGACACATAAACAGCTGTGCTAAGAGGTCATCACCAGCCTCCGCACAGTCCAACCACCAGCTCCAAACAGGGTCGCCACCAGCTGCACCAGCTGACTGAAGAGGCTTTCTCCTGACCTCTGTGACAGCAGCCATAAATGCGCACTTGACTTTAAAGCAATCATCCCATGATGTCATTTTTTTTCTCCCTCAGAGTAGACTATAGCCTCCAGCCAATGAAATGTTTGCTTGCATTACATTGATAAGATTTTTAACATCTACAGCATAGTTCCATTAGCGCATTCATTTTTGGTGTAATGTGATGTACCGCGCACGATAGCACTGATTACTGATATGCTGTGCTATTTAATGATTTCTGTACTTCCCCTTTTCGCACCACTCAGAAGTGGTTATCTACTGAACACACGATGCCATATTCCCTTATCTTCACTTCCCTTTCCTGTTCCCCCAAAGATGTCATGATCTGCAGCTCATAATACGCCAAAACACTGCCTTTTGTGCGAAGAGATTATTTCTTCTTTTTTGTTATTTTGCTTTTGCCCTCTACAATTGTGAGTTTACTAGCAACTGAGTTTAAAGTGAGATCTGTCTGAAATACAGTATAGACAAATACACAATGTAAACTAAAAATTAAGATCTCTAGTTTACTTATCTGCCCTAACTTTGAAAAACTGGGATCCTCACTTCGCATATGTGGGTTGGCAAAGTAAATAAGGAAAACAATGTCATGTTTTCGAGATATGTACTACAATTATGTTATGAAGTCAGTTGTTCCTTTCAGTGGCGTAGCGTGGCGGTCGAAAATAGGTAGGCAAACATTCACAACAGTTAAGGGTATCGTCGTACGTTTACCTCAACGTCCCTCTACATTTACATTAAGCGGAGGCGGGTAGCAAGCAGGATATGTGCGATATCACGGCAACCACAACATTAAGAACAACAACAACAACAAAACATTAAACGATAACTGCAACAGTACAACTACAGTATACTGATTACTTTTTGGAGATGGTATTGACGTGTCGTGCCTTAATGAGGGCAAAATGAGTGAGATCGGTATCGTTGAATGAAAGTGCGTATGATTGATCAGTTTTTGTTTCCATAGCAAGGCACCTTAGACATGTACTGTTTGCTTGTGTCATAGATTGGCGTGTGTAGCAATTTATCCTTTGTAAGTGCTCGCAAGGGATGCTTTCAAAACAATAGCCACGTTTGCTGGGGAACGTCACTGAACCCATCTTGCCGAAAACGTAGTTTGAAGTTATTCAAAGTTTAGATCTACCCACTAGACCTAGATCTAGTCTATCTAGACTAGTCCATAAAGCACCGAAACAAGAAACCACACATGGGGTTAGCCAGCACGCATGACCCCATTCCAAGTCGACAAATGAAAAGAGAAGTCATTCATGGGTCATTCCATGGTAACTAAAGGGGCATTTAGATAAAACTTTTCAAACAAAAAGCACTCGCAGATTTACTTACAATCCATTTATTTAGTTTTCTTTACACAGATGAAAAAAAACAATGGCAAATGAATTGACAAAACTAACATTTGACTTAAAAGATAAATCGGATCTCATCTAATCACATCTTACAGGGTTGGTAACGGATGGGATTGAAAAAGTACTTCGTTTTTACATGGTAACCCAAAGTAGCAAAATTTTTGAAATTCAACCACTGATAAGAGAAAAACATATGTTTATACATTCAGATAATGCACCTTAGCACGTGGATAAAGCAATTTTATCCAACAACAATAATTTAGCACACTACTTTCTGAGTAACTGATGCCAGTGATGGGACAAAAAAAAATGGTAACTGATGGGACACAATGGTAACACAATATTCTAGAGAAGAAAGCTACTTTGCAAAGTAGGAAGTGAGCTTTTCTTTCCAAATAAATTGAACTATTTCAATTATTCTGCACAATGATGCACCAGCTTACTTTATAGTAAGTTACAAGTTACATTTGAAAAATTGGTCCTCGGGTAACATTTTACATGGAATGACCCTCATCTTTTTTTTTTCTTTCCTTATGACCTTGTGTCTCTTCCGTAGGCATTCAGATTTTGGCCTACTGGCATGGAAATTCTAGCAGTGCTTGCGGTGCAGCTGGGGCTCAATCTGGGTGGAAGTTCCGATTTTTGCGCATAATACAGTAGAAAACAAGCTGCCAGCGAGCTAAGCGACGTAGTCAAAATCCAAAATGACTACTTGGCTGACTAAACTGAGCTGCGTTTGGAGCTCAGTCGAGGTGCAAGTGCCACTCTTGTAATCAAAATTTCAAGTGACCTTTGCAGCTTTTTTTTCCTTTGGAGTTGCGGGTGGGGGGTTTAATGTATTACAGGGTTGTGAATTTATAGTAAGCTATGGGTGCTTGCATTTCTTATTTCAATACTTCTTTGGTTATCAATCTTTTTATTTAAAAACAACATTTTTACAAGGTGGTTTTTTTTTTCCAAGTGCTAGTCAATGACTATTTAACTACCATTACGCTACGCCCCTGGTTCCTTTACTGACATTTCTCATGTTCATTTCTTTTTGTTTCCTCTGCCATTTTGTTCAATTAGACTATTTTTTTCCATGCTAATTAAGAATGCAAGCTCATCAGCTGTAAAGTCTTGGCCGTCTAAAGTTTTGACATGGCTAGTCATAATACCACATGACTTCCAGCAACCAATCCAGATGCTCCATATTCCTTAGAGACATAATGGCTTCAAATAATGTTTACAATCTCTTCTGATTCATTCACTAAAATTGGTCTCAGTCTAGTAATATCAGCGAATGAGATTTATCTGAGGGAGATTTCCCAAGTATATTAATAGCCTCAAAGGTTGACATCCTTGGAAGTTTGACGCAACGCAGCTCAAAACAGGAAACTGAGTACCAGACCCCCCCTTGCATAAAAAAATGGAAATAAAATATTTAAACACATAATTTTGATCAAACCTTCATTTCCTAGCATCAATAAAACATCAGTGAACAAGATTACAGCATAAACAGAAAAGTGACCTCGGAAAGGTTTTTTACCTTTCGAAAGTCCTAGCGGAAAATAGGCCAGTGCGACATGTGAATCATTTTGATAGGAGGAAACATATCTTTCTATCCAAAGAAAACGATTCGATTTTTATTAGTGTTTTGATTTAGTATTGATTTGTCACCTGATCAGAAAATAGCCCACCCGCCATGGGCAAAATTTTCCAGCCAGGGCCATTAAAAAAATACTCACGTTTGGCAATAAAGTAGCCAACCTGGCAAAACTGGTCGTAGGAGGCACTTATTTGGAAGGTTCCAATGTATATCAACAATATCAGTTACGATAGGTTTGAGGAAGCCTCGCATGTCCTCTGTATTGCTAATTAGAAGAATAATTATAACTGTCCTTTGTTCTGACTTGTAACTTCAGCCTTATGCTTAGCATTCTACCTTGTAGCAAAGTATTATATAACCACATTAAACTTTTATCAGTGAACATCACATTTTATGCTGTCTCAGTTAGCTGCATTCAAGATAGAACCCTCAGAACACCACATTGAAACATTTTGTTCTGGTGATTTGCTAAGCCCATATGACTGCCTAAACGTAACTAGCTATTAGATTTCTATTTAATAGGTGTGGGTGCCTGTGTGCCTCACGATGATCAAATCACTACACTGAAAAATCTCCCTATATATAGTATAGGTACCTGTATGCCCCACGACAGCCTTGACGACACAGTGAACATGAACACGCATTCTTTTATCATTTGATTTTAAAAAACACAAAAAAATATCAATGTGAAGATGATTAGGAATTCGAGGAATACATGGAATATGGGGACAAAATTACATTTAATTCAAAATCTTATACAGTACAAATTTGAAAAACCCATGACAGCTGGTGAAAGTTAATACCAGAATTGCCAAAACTGGTATTTGATGCTGCAAAAACCTGCTAAATAACCCTCCATGACATAAGAACATGTTCCAAATGGAAGTCCAACTGATATTTGATAAATGCATTCTACAATTAAAAAAACAAAGATGTAGATTACAGAGAAAAAACCTGAAAAGCTGAAAAGTATGTTACTTATTTCCAGTTATTTCCAGTTTCTTGAAACAATATCATTGCATATGTTCCCTTGTTCAGAACCCAGCAAAGATTTGTTCTATTTATTTTTTCCTGTTGTTATCTGGTTGTGGATTCTTCTTACGCTTTCTGCAAGTTTGCAACTTCTGCTCTATCCTTTGTATCCACCCCTTTCCAGTATTCATTGTAGGTCATGATGTTCCTTTATTCCTTTCTTTCCTCCTCAATATCCTGAATATATCTCTCAACACATCCACTTTGTCATATTTGACTGTCCCAGACATTTATATGTAGGTATGACCTTTGAAATGACCAATGACATTTGCCAGTTAATCTCTGACAAAAAAAAATCACAATACCATCATGAAGTTATAGACCACTGTGACCCAACTGACTCCATATTCGAGATTTTATTATCGTAAGTCAGGAATTTCAGAATTCCAGTCCTTCCAATTGTCACAGTGAAAGTGGCTCTAAAAATCATCATGCTTACACCAAACTTGCAATGACTGGCAGCCAGGTATCTATGCCATGGTGGCAATTGTGAAAATCCTCCTGATGAGGATGCTGATTAAATTATGAGTAATATGAGTGGGAACTTATGAAGGCGAAGTTAAAGAACAGAACTGACATGTTTGTTTAGCATCTCTGTCTAAGGCATGAATCAATTCTAAGATTCTGAAAATGTTGCACACATAAACAAATTTTGAAACATGCAAATGTTTTCAGCCTCTGGTAAAATCCCTGAAAAAATGCACACTGACCCTGGAGTTATCTGATATCATAGAATTTATTACCTCAAAATCACGGCCTAGAGTTCTAGCTTACAGAAAAATATGAACATTGTATCCATTTGGGATCATGACAAACTTGCAGTACCACATCTCCATCATTCATTTCATGAATAAATGTGGATAAAGGATCTTACCTCTGAACTTGGGCATGCAAAAGCAATCCTCCCAAAAGCTGATGCATGGTCCACAGGTCGTCCAATATCCACAAGCTCTAACTTGCACTGAAAAAGGATATTGAAACCTGGATTTAAGAGAAGGTTTAGAGTTTAAAAATCTCAGGGTAACAGACCAGTCAGATATGTGACTCAATGCTCGGCCAAATGCTGATGGAGTCTTCATGACCAAACAAGTCTTGCGAGAGATATTACCGCTTGAACTACAGTACTCTGATACAGTAGACCCTCCGAGATAAGACCCTCTCAATTACGACTTCCTCTCGATTACGACCTAAAATCTCATGACGGATTGG
This sequence comes from Ellobium chinense, assembly GCA_033807755.1. Lineage (NCBI taxonomy): Eukaryota > Metazoa > Mollusca > Gastropoda > Ellobiida > Ellobiidae > Ellobium > Ellobium chinense. The sequence continues at coordinate 928,238 of JAWQUT010000167.1, forward strand.
GTTTTCTATAGATGAAAGACCCCCGAATAGCGCCTTCCTCCGAAATCCGACATGCGACCCACTCTGGATCTTTGTTCAGTCTTCCCGCCCCTCTGAATTGCGACCCGCCCGCATGGTTCAAATACGTGTAGTCGTGTAGTTTGATCAGTGTTGCCACTCTGGACTGATGGTTTTCCCCTACAGCGAGGCTAATTTTTCCCTACATTCCCCTACGCGCGAAGTGTATGCTTGGCCATCATTTTATTCTTTGCAATGTTGTTTCCAATCTTATGAGCAGCATATTCATGTATTAAAGAGTAGGCTCACAGCAACGTAACAACGATAGAGCTGTGTACATAACAGTGCTTAAAAACCTAGGGGGTAGTAGTTGAAAATACTGTAGTCGTAGAAATAGGTTTTACCATTGTCAGCCAGCCCGATGCCCAGCTTTCCTTCTCCCATTCTTTAGGATACATTTGAACTCTGTACGAAGATGCTTCCTTACCCGCCTTCGGCATTTTGCTTGATCATTCTGAGCAAACTAGATTCAAACGAGTGCTTTGAAAGGCAGAGCGTTTGTCAGACAAAACGGGAAAGACAGGAATGAATGCCAGTTTCTTTCCATGGGGTGTCAAACCGAGGAGAACTTTAGATCGGTGTAGGCTTAGCCTAGGCTACAAGTGAGCATAGACCTTAATAATTGGCGCTACTTTGCTAAAAATAAAGTTGATTCCACATTCGCCAAAGTGGCAACCCGCTTATGAATGAGGCTCAAAGTAAGATTGTGTTGTGGCTGTGATCAAGCTAGTAGTAATTGTCAGCAGTAAGAAATAAGAGAAATTAAAAACAGTAAACAATCAGTTTTGTAAAACTTTTTTTTTGTAACAGAAAGTTTGGGAATGTCTTGTTTTCCCTACTTTCCCCTACATTTGACAGTTTTCCCCGTAGGGTTCCCCTACCCCCTACGAAAAGCCATTTTCCCCTACAGTAGGGGAAAATCCCTACGAGTGGCAACACTGAGTTTGACGCCGGTCGGTCTGCCTCATGACAACATCAGCGCAAGCCACCCAAACCTCGTTGATCTGGCGCATGATTGACAGGCTAGGGTGGGTATTGGGTAGGTCTATCTAGGCCTCCGGTATTTGCTTTTTTTTTTCTTTCTCCCCCACGGTGTTTTTCGTACGTGTGTGGTCATTCATTCGTTCGTTCGAACGAACGCAACAGGCCATAAGTTTTATCTAGACCTTGGCTACACACATTAACACAGATCTGCAACGATGAGTAACTACAAGAGAAAGGAACTCCCGTTAGAGGGTGGATGTCACAAGGAAGGGTTATTTTACATTACAGTAAAACCTGTCTTCTGCGGTCCCTCCGACCGGCGAACCCCTCCGTTCTATGTACACGTTTTCTCATTGAAACTGAACTCCGATCAGCGGCTCCCTTTGATCTCGAAGTGAGGACACCGATCATTGAGCCGTTTTTCACTGTGACGTTTACCCATTTCCCGGGTCGGAAAGCCAGTCCAAAAAGCACTGCCAAGACCTACATCAATGAGCGGAGCTTACGGCGCGTGGTGGGGAGACGAGGGTGGGAAGAAGACCATGTCTCGCGTGAGCCTACCACAGACGTAATACTGTACGGTTCACAGAAGAAAAAGACCGCACAAATAACAGTAATCAAGCTTTAAAAGTAAGGAGACGGAAGTCAAAAAAAACAACAACCAATTCCGTGATTAGGAATAAACTGCAGTAAAGTGAACGGTAAGCCTAACAGCTGATCTCTACTGAGTGGGCCAAACGGGACTGTGAAAGCAAGTCCAAAACATATCAAATGACTTGTCAAGAAATACATTGAAACCTCGTTATACCGCCAAGTAAGGGGCAAACAGAAAAATGGCGGTATAACGAGAATGGCGGTACAACGAAAATGCCATTTAGAACAAGGGAAATCAGTAATTTACCAACATTGGACTGGCTAACATGTCCAAAATAATGCAGTTATCTACCTTATCTCTCCACTAGACATAAACCTTCGTTGTCATTTTGAAGTTAACATTGCTTTCATAAATTTGTATTTTTTTTTTGGTTGTTTTTTTGTGTTGAGTTGATTTTAAAACAATAGAGTTAAAATCAAAAACATGCAAGAACTAAGGATTGCAAGCGTATGTGTCAAGTTGGAGAATGATAAGAAAAGAAGTTGACTACTACACATTACACATCCGAGTCGGAGAATCACACGAGCGCTAGGCCTACGTCATAGATTAATGTGTGCTGTTTGCATCGTACCCCGCGACCGGTGCGAACCAGCTGAAGCATCACCTCGCGCGCGCTTACGTTCGTTCGCAAACTCTCTAGGCCTACTGAACGAGAGGAGACTGAACTGTGACCCGCCTTTCCCACTGTATGCCATATCAGTAGACCTATCAGGACTTCGCTTCCAAAAACCGAAGAGTGTGTAGTAGGATTGGTGTTTGAGTAACAAGCAATGTTCCGTCTGTTAGCTAGGCCTGGGCAATGACTCGGTTTTGGATGATCCGGATAAATGGGTGCACCCATTTCTAAAAATCCGGTTAACCGGTTAATTGATCCGCTTTTTCAAATGACCCGAAACCCACTGAATTGTTTTGATTATCCGGTGTTACCCGGAAAAATAACCTGTAAACTCATGTAGGTAGAGGTAAGCGTAAATTGATTATATCATCGCTACAGCATTAAATTATAAATCTCTTTGCTATAGTGTTGATAATTGTGCTTTTTTGAAACATGGACATTGAAATGCGCTTAATTTTCGTTATTTTTACGGCCGTTACCAGAGGTTGCGATGTTTTTCAAAGGGGAGGATTTTACAAAATTTACACCGGGTATAGCCGGTTCAAACCAATTTTGGATCACTGACTTGCTTTTTGGTTCACTAAAATGGTTCGCGATTCGAATGTGTAACCGGTTCACTTGAAACGGGTTAATTCTGCTCTTTTCCCGGTACTTATTTTGTAGGATTTTCCCACATATGGAATAGAATTATATAAAATAAGTGCCGGGAAATGACAAGAATACACCCGTTTTCAGGTGATCCGTTTACAAATCCGGGTCGCGAGCCGAAAAATCGGATAAGTGGGTGTTTGACTCGAATCCGGATATTCGGATTTTTTATCCGAATTGTGCCCAGGCCTACTGTTAGCTGGATTTAGGTATAGGTGGGGAGTGGGGATTAAATTTTCGTTGGCGGTATAACGAGCAATATTTACTATACTCAAGTTATGAATGACAGTTAAGCGGATGGCGGATGGCGGTATAACGAGATTTTTAGTGACTTTGTATAGGTGTCAGATCCGTTCCACGGCGAAAAGCTGGCGGTATGCGGGAATGGCGGTATAACGGGTGGCGGTATAGCGAGGTTTCACTGTA
>JAWQUT010000167.1:931648-949570 GCA_033807755.1 Ellobium chinense
GGGGGGGGGGAATTCAGTAAGCCATCAACGCAGGTACTGTATTTGGGAGACTGTCGTCTTCTTCTCTCTTGCCTGAACTCACCCAGACAAACCGGCGCTGCGAGGCGAGTAGTACTCACTGTTCTCGCCTGGCGGCAAATAAAAAAAAAAGGGATGGGAGAGGTTGGGGGGAGGGCGAGAGGTAACTGTCTCATAATTATTATCTGAACAGTGGGGAGGGACGACCACTTTTTATTTCTTATGAGGGGGATAGGGCTTTGCAGTGTGACTGTAGGTGATCGGGTTCTCATAAAAGGGGGAACGGGAAGAACAGGCAAGATAACCCTGTACTGTAATTATAATTCTACGAGTATTAACAAGACTGAAATCAAGATTCTTGCACTGTTTCAGGGTTTTTAGTCAACACTGATCACACAGAAATTTATAGACTGTCATGAGAAAGACAGATATGCCCCAGCTGCAAGCTTACTACTCGGCTATTTTAGTACCAAGAGCTGTTTTGTTTTACAAACATTAAGGGGTTAACGAGAACAATTAAACTGAAGGCCAAATAAAAGTGACTGTAAATGGCTTCCAGTGTGCTGAAATTCAAATGGCTAAAGAGTATCTTCAAATGTCTAGATTTTTAAAAATACTGTACATGCAGTTTGCATTTGTACACTTGCCTCATTATATGAGCCTGATAATTTAGTGATACTTTTTTCAAGAATAAGCCACAAAAGACTGTTAACCTCAGTATACACCTATAAAACATCCTTCTTGCGAATAAAGACCACCTGTGATATAGGGACACCATTCTAATTTCCCTTGTGTCTCTACATCACAGGTTGTAAATAAATGCAATAATAGCCACATAAATTTGGTGATCATCCTGCGCTAATATCAGTGTGAACCTCTCAGTTAAGACCCCCTCCCAGTTAAGACTTTTTTCATTAACATTTACGAAGGTCTTATCTCGGAGGGTCTACTGTACTGCTTTAACTGGAGTAGGGCTAAAGGGCTATAAGGAAAAATTGCAGTAATGCATAATAAGCAATAAAATTTTGCCTGAAACTGGCTTGCCAGCTGCCGTAGGCGGCGTAGGTATAAATCAGCATGCAGGCATGACCAGGATGCTCTGACAACACTCCAGGAAGTCCTTATCAAAAATTATTACCTGCTGCTAATAGCTTAATTAGTGTGACAGTGATCTCAAAATGCAATGGTTTTGGAAGGGCGAGCAATCTGTCATATGACAGAGGACTCGCAAGTAGTCATAAACTCATTGGCATCACTAGCCAGTGAAGCGATACGTTAGCACACTAGCAGTCACACAGGGTCGAAAGCTTATACTCAGCGAGTCTGGCAGACTTCTGTATCATCGGTTTCTCTATTTACCACGTTTTCAAACCATTTCTCCCTTGGATGAAATGCATTGTGCATAAGTGAGCGCTGAATCTGTGATAAGTTTCAGATTATTGGTAAAGAAAACTAACAAACGTTGACCAAGTTGTATTGTCAACGCCTGTAAATTCCTCACAACTGAAAAATAGTAGTGTGAAGATGTTTGTTTATTTTATAAAACATTTAGGATTTGTTAACAATATGTATTAGATAATACAATCATATACATGTTGGTAATGACAGCTTCGTAGATTATATGCATGCTACACCCCAGAATGGAACAACAATATAATCTCACCCAGTCACCCTTCTCTTTGCCAATGAAATCAAGCACAGTGCTGGATTCCCCTCATTTCTCCATCAACCAGATAACCTTTGCTTTCAACCTTTTTTTTCCTTTTTCACTCTCTTTTCTCATTGTTTTTTCTTCCCTACTACCATGCCTTCTGACACTCACCTCTTTCTCCCCCCTTCTTTTCTCACTTTGCCCCTGAAATTGTTTGTGCTCGAGGGGGGATGCTCCTCCCCTCCCCCCCCATTACATAACAGAACATGATGTTAAAAATATCTTTAACTTTAATAGTATGTGAACATAAACAAAGCATATGACCCTGGTAAGGTAAGTGGAATGCTCTGAAAATGTGCTCTGTGTTCAATTTTTTGACTTATCTTCAATATATGTATATGGTTTGAGTTGGAAACAATTCTCATTATTTGGAAAACTTCTGAGCTAATACCTATTCCAAAAAAAGGCGAAAGTTCAAAACATGAACAACCTTTGACCTGTCCCACTTACCTCTGTTGTAATGAAATGATGTGAAAAGATTGTTTTGATGGTAGGCCTACTCATAAATGAGGTCAGAAAACATCTTGACGGATTTCAATTTGCCCACAAAAGTAATCAGGCTGTTGAAAATGCTGTTCATAGTGTTTATAAACTATAGGGCCTATATTTAAATGCCCTCATGCAATCAGAATTTTGCACATGTATTGTCCATGGATTTCCCCTCAGCCTTTACCAGTAGGTACACAGCCACATCTTATGGTCACCAAACTACTGCATTTAAATGCCAACAAAAACATCATTGCGTGGATACATGATTTTATTGACTCAACATCCACAGTATGTTTAATTGAATAACATGTGTTCCTCCTGTGTAACTTTGAAGACCACGATGACCCAGGGTTGTGTGCTATCACCCATGTTATACATGATATACTGTAATATAATACCAACGATTTCCGCTGTCATCATGCAAACAGGGCCTGGATTATATTTGTGATGACTTTACCATCCAGAGGCTTTTATTGAATTTGGAAGAAAACTACAGTCGAGTCCGCTTAACTCCAATTCGCTGGGACCACCCCAATGAATTGGAGAAATCAGGATTCGACTAACGATTTCCAAGGTGGGTCAACCGTATGCGAGCGAGCCAGCACCCTGGGGAGGTCACGCGGGTAATTCAACAGGGGATGTAACTAAAGATGGCATATTGGGGAAGTATTTTAAATGGGATTATTTCTTTTTCCAAGAAATCGCTCTGAGTAGTAGCTTAATAGATGAAGAGGCCGCCGCTTTTTCCACTTGTTCCCGGTTTGTCAAGATCGTAGAAAGCGTGCTAACGGGAACGCCATATTTCTCAGCTATGACATTCTTCGACATCGCACCTCAGTCGATTTCCTGGAGCATGTTAATATTCAACTCAATGGAAAGAGTCTTGAGGTTTCTCTTTACAGGATTAGAGGAAGCCATTATTTAGAGGACAAATTCAATTTAATTCAAGTTGAAAATGATAAAGATGAGTCAACCGTACGCGAGCGAGCGAGCACACTGGGGAGGTCACGAGGGCAGCCTCTTGTTTATTTACCGTCACAGTGCAATGGGCCAGTGTTATACACTGCTGCCAATTGTTTAATTATCGATCGATTTTTCAGCCGAGCCCTCCCGCATTCTCTTCCCCCTATTGTCTTATCAGCGGTGGAACTGTAATACACACGCCCTACTTATTGTGCTACTTATTGGCACTCGCAGTGTCCAGTTTTATTGCCTCTCTCTATCCGCGGCACCGTCTTGTTTGTTTTTCAAGTCGTCGGCGTTGTTTAGTACCACGCGGGGAAGACGCCAGGAGGTGATTTTGCCTCTGTGGCAGCGCTGAGCAGTTGGACTAATCAGAAATGGGTATTAATTACTTCGTCTTATGCAAGGATAATTAATAGACGCAAAGAAGAAAAAAAAATATTATTTCTTTTTATTTCGACTAATAAATAATATAATTGGAGAATCCGGTTTGGACATACATGGATTCGACTGTACTATGATGAGGTAGAACTAGATAGAAGATTTCATGCAATATATACATCATTTCGTGGTGTTGAATGTACGAAAGACCATGGAACTGATAATCAATTTCAGGATTAAGAACAGTAAGACTGAATCACTAATTATGAACAATAAATCTGTAGAGATGGATGAGAAGTACAAATATCTTGGTTTTACCACTGATAAAAAACTATATTGGCATCAACATGTTGATGCTCTAAGTGACAAACTTAAATAAGAGACTGCAATTCCTTACAAAACTCAGATCATTTAATGTGAACAAATCTATACAGTACTAATTTTCTATAAATAATGCCATCATTCGAAGTATCCTTACATTTGGAATCAATTGCTCGCATGAGGATATTACAATTGCAGACAAAGGTAGACTGAATAAACTTGTAGTTGTACACAAATCAGAAAAGATAATCAATCAATAACGACTTAACCATCTCTTGATGGTCTTTACAATACAATATTCTTGAAGAAAGCATAATTTATTTTAAAGACATTATATACCCCCTAACAAATGACTATACCAAATCAAACCAAACTGACGTACCTGGTTTTTACAGCCGTTCACAAGAACTGGGCAGATCAATAAATTATTCTTACCTCAAACATCAAGGAGACTTACAAGTAGCAGTGTATAAAATACATACTTTGGGAATATTTGTTCCTCCATCAGGCAGATGAAAGAAGTGGGTGGGTGGGTGAGCGGACAGGTGGGTGGGTGGGTATGGCGAATGAGCGAGTGAGTGGGGCGAGGGTGTGCATCTCAATGAGTGGACGTCTCCGCTCAGGGCCTGGGATCAGTCTTAGTATACAATATGTGGGGTTGGATCCTATGCTCCCTCATGACCTGATACTTCGGCGATTCTCTCCGCATGCATGTGTGTGTATGTGTGCATGTGTGCGCGTACATACATTCACGAGTGCATGCGAGTGTATGTTACGTGTGCATGAATATGTGTGTGCGTGCAGGATCTTATGCAGGCCAGTTTGCAAATCCAATTGTTGTACTTCCAGTTTTCACTTTTTTTACCTTGAAATTTTTGTGACTTACCCCAGACAGTTTAAGACTTGCACTCCAGACCTTTTTCTAGTCATTAACTTGAAAACCTCTGTTTTTCCAAACTATTTAAAGTCTGAGATTTGTATTTTCATTTTCCAGGTTTTTTCAAGACGCTGTGTAAACACTGGGGATGGGATTGACCATCCCTTCCCTGTTTTTTTTTTTTCGCCCAACGCTCTTCATTCATTTCTCCTGAAAAAATTGCATCTAAACACTAACAGTGTCTAAAATGCCTGACTATCATGTGAATAAACAGCTCTTACTCTTCTTTTTTTCCTGCTTTGTGTAAATGGCTTGACCTAATATTCTGGAACATCTGATAATCTAAACAATCCATGGGAACCACCAGTTTTGGAATTGTTTGTCTCAGTCAATTTTCCATTCACCAATAAACTGCTCAGTATGTGGGATATTTCCACTACAAGGTTGGTATCCTGAGAGTTAAAGTTAAAGCAAAAGGAAATCATGCAAGATAAAGCTCATATTCATAACGATGTTATAATCCTAACTGCAACATGAGAAAGATGATGGGTGCATTGTCTCACCACTTAGGAAGTCACAAAAAGGCAGTATTCTAACCAAGTATAACAGAGTTTCTGGTAATAACATCACAATTCAACCTCTTAAAGTAGGACACGCACATCAAAAATAATTTTCCGCTTTCCAATACTTTTTTTCCTCTAAAAATTATCTATGGTGCCCACCGAGTCAATTTTGCTCTGTTACCGTACGCGTATGTAATATGTCGCAATAAGGAGAGCTAGAGTTACTGGGTTTGCCCCTTGCATTCAGAATTATTCCCCTTCTCCGATCAGCAGAAGCCTGTGGCAAAAACGCTGACGTCACTTATGTTCCAGCAGCATCAGACACCTCTACCTGACAATGTATTATTCAGCTTTTAATTAAGGTTCTGGTATTCCAAATTCAAAAGTAGAGTTTGACAGTGTGTAAGTCAGAAAAAGTATTCTGCATTTTTATTGCCTCAGCATGACTTTGTTTGGCATTCTACTGTTCACAGAGGAATTAAAACATTCATACCAACATGCTATCACCCGTCCACAGAGCACTGGCTAGACAGCTTGGCCATGTGGCAAGAACGTATTTGACGTAAGTTTATGGCCACCACATGCGTAGTGCTTGTAACAGTTCTGACTTTGGATAATGTAACCCTGTGAGTTGTCTGGAGCCAGCAGAGGTATCATTATGACAGATACTTGAAAGACTGTTTTATTGGAATGATAGGGTATCGTATGATTTAATATGGTCTGTAGAACGGTGCAGTCTTCCTTTAACATTCAATTACTACTAGAATCTGCTTATGACTTAGGTTACTTGGATGACAAACTTGATTCATGTGTTCATGTTAAGCCCTCTCATGCTTAGCCTCTCCACTAAGGATCCAGTGAAAACTGTGTTTTTCTGAAAAATTAGCTGAAATTACACAGCTTTTTTGAGCTTCAACATGCTGCATTTTCTGACTGACCGGATTTCAGCATCACATCCATTCATCAATTGAAAATCAAAAAGGCTGCCAACCAACACAAAATGAGAACCTGCCTAGCAATTTACCTGTTTCTGATCATAACCAAGGACTGCTGACTTCTCCTGTTGACTGAAGATCTTCATTCCACACAATCTGCTCCAAAAATCTGCAGAATACATTCAAGTAGGCTACTGCAAAACACGATATAATGCTATTGTTGTATCACATCTGGGTGTAGGAGTTTCCATAGCATAGAAGGTGATGGACAAAAATCACAGAATCAAATTTTAGTTCAAACTACAGTGAAAAGTAGTATAATCAAAGGGACAGGCAATATCATGTGTTGTAAACTTAAGATACTACAGTTATTTCAGTTAAAGTGTGAATAAAGTACTTTTTTTATGGTGTAGTACAAGTACAAGAAACCCTGTGAACTGGCTATTTTAAGCTGTGCACGGGATTCAGACTTCCTACAGAGCATTGCAAACCCATCATATTTAAACCATTTCCAAGAAATCTCAAAAATAACAATGCTAATGCAGTGTTCACCTCGTCAGCTGTTCACTTCAGCGAGCCGGTACTCTGGCATGTGGCTCAAAGCTGTATGCGAAGGCCTACTGTTCGCTCAGCAGGTCTCGTTCGGACGGAGAAAAAAAACCAATGGTTTATTGTTTTGTGACTAACTACTGTATAAATCTAATGATGTGTTTACAGAAGACAACAACAACAACAAAACCTTTCCATTTCCATACTTTTCTTTCTGACAAAAACTACGAAAGATGTGAGAAGGATGAGTTCAATGGCGCGGGCCTGCAAGCGCAGATGCATAAAACTGATTACCGGAGCTGTTCCGACAATTTTTCCCTATGGTATTATTGAAAAAAAAACCACCGAGGCACCCTAGAGAAGAAGCCAGATAGAACAGAAACGGAAAATGCGCAGGTAAGCTTTTATTTATAGTGGAGTTTTAATAAATACTGTCTGTTTTGAAAGAATAAGATAGACAAATAGACTAGCTGATCTAAATCTAGCCCCCCCCCCCCTTTTCCCAAAAGAATAGGAAAAATTTTAAAAAAAGTTTTTTTCAGAATTCACGCTCAGGATCTGTAATCTCATTGGTGGCTAACAACAGTATGTTAATGTAATGTGTGACAATGAAAAGATGTGAGAAAACTTTTTTTTTAAAAAGTGTTGGGTCTGCGGTTCTGTTTAAGGACTCGGCTAATGTCTGTAGTAATAGTATAGTTCAATTACATCTATTTGCACTTTCAGCTTTGTGAAGAACTGGTCCATTTCTGTGACACCATCCTCCCATATCTTCTGAGGCCATGGAATCCTCGGCTATTCACTGGTCATAATGACTCCAGTTCTCCTCCCCTCTGCCAATGTCATCCTCTTCCCACCACACTTCCTTCCCTCATCATCAAGTAATCCTCCCTTGCCACTCCTTCTGCCCCATCACCATTCCCTCCGTCATCACCTATTGACTTATTGTCCCTCTCCTCAATCACTCTTAACTTCTGCTTCCCCACCACCACTCCCTCCCTCATCACCCGACTTCGTTGCCAGTTATTGCCACCTCCTCCACCTTCACCAGTTGTTGTATGGCTAGTGGCACCCTTCACTCATGCCCTTGTTCCAAGATTGGGTTCTGCTACCCAAAATAGAGCAACCCAAACACCTGAGGCAAATAAATCGAGAATAACAGAGACACAAACACAAGTGAGTACACGAAACAAGAAAAACAGAGAGAGAGAGAGTGTGTGTGTATGTGTGTGCGCATGCATGTATAGTCTCGACACTGTATATTAATATTATTTTATTACAGGATTATTACACCGAGGCAACAAAACATGGAACAGGTGACTGCCCAATCACCAATCAAAATATGGAGGGCACCATTTTCCTTCAACATATGGGGAGATTTTTCTTATTTTGAGGAAGATTCTCAAAATTGACAGGGATCTCTTGCACAAAATTTACAGGGATCTCTTGCAGATGTAGGAGGGTTGAACAAGTTAGTCTGTGTAAGCCCTAACTAATTATTGTCAATTTCCAGATTTTGAAGACCCATTTCTATTCCATCGCCGCTCAAAGAGCCATTCATCAAATAGTAAGTACAGTCAAAACCATTTATAACAGGCCCTGATATAACAGGGATCCGGCTATAACAGGGATTTTTCAAATCCCCATTTTTTTCCCCTCTTTATCTTTAGTAAAATATATCGGCCATAACAGGGCCCCATGAAAGCCAAACTGGTTATAACAGGGATACCGTACCGAGACACAGTCAAGTAATAAAAAAAGGTGGATTTTAGCTCTTGTGTACTTTTGCATGTAGGTCTAGCATTACTCATTATGCAGTGCAGTCCAGTGAACGAAAACACGATCACGCGAGCGAGGCTAGCGCGACTAATGCTAGCCTAGTGTGAAGGCAGTCGAAAGTAAACAATGTCTGGACCATGTCTATTTACTTTTATTGCAATGTACTGACGAAAAAGATGAGCTTGAATGCATGTAAGACATGATCTGTAATTGATAATTATATATACACTGTCTAAGAAGCGTAGCACTGTTATGTTAGAAAAACACTCACAATTACAGTCATGACTCAAGTAGGTGCCTACGACTGCTGTCATATAAAGTGAAGTGAATTCACTATGAATATGTAGGAAAGTAAAGTGAAATTCGGAAATCTTAAGCATAATTCCCAAAATAGCCAGTTCTGAACCAGCCAAGTTGCAGTGGTAATGCTTTTCTTCAACATGTTACACTTAAACCAGTATCAATAACAAGTACCAATTATTATCTGTTTACTTTGGCCAAACCCTCTTTCAATCTTTCTGATTTTTTGCATTCGACTTTAGAATGTTACCAACCATACTTATCTTTAATATTATAACTGTACATCTTCAGGAAGATCAATTATTCAGACACAGTTCTTTTGTATTTTGACAAATGTAGGTCAAGACAAGCCAGAACAGCTGTTTACTGCAATGACTTCACTGCAAAACTAAAATTTCTTATTCCGGGTTGTCTCACCAGTGTCAGATGAGTCAAATGGACTTTTAATTATTTTATAATCACAGTGTGCTGAAAGTTAGTCCACCTCCTCACCACCAGGCGGTTTCAGAGCAGAGCACTTAGTTAATGGCTTTCGCTTGCCCTGGCAAGCAGGTCAGGCACAGGTCAAACTACCCGCGCTCAGCTGATCGGGCGAGCACCGATTTTGTCCTGCTAGAGTGATAACCATAGGTTGTAAAATCATCCATTTGCCTCACAGTAAGTATCAGGCAGGAAAGAATGTTAGACAGACTGAGAGAGATAATCATGCTTATAACAACCGTATAATTTTCATGCAGGTTTCTGAAACACTTTCATAAAGGAACGGATTTGAAAAATGGGTTATTTTGGAAGAATATTAGTAGCAACATAGCTTTTTTAAACACACATACAGTATTACAAAAACCGAAGATACAAACGTGCCCATCCAAAGATAGACAGAACATACACTGGCTAACCTTTCTCGCACACTTAACTTCACGGTGAGACAAGTCCCGGGTGAAGCCAGTAGAGTCAATTTATTGCTCAGATAAGACGTTGTTGTTGCAGTGATAACGTTATTAGTTGGGTGTCTTTCATGCTGGAACTCCCAAGCAAGCAAGATGTTATAATAATATATCCACTGTGCATCATTGTTCCCACATTTCCCTTAGTCCCGATAGTAAGCTCTGGTAGTTTTGCACTCTTACAGCATCTAACATACACATGAATCCCCACATACAACTGAAGGCCAGTCAGATATTTACACTGTACAACGAAGACAATCCTGTTTACTCTTATGGGGCCTCCTTCTTTAACTTCCTCTTCTTGGGCTGTGGGATCAAAGCTTTCAGTTCTGGTTGAACTTGTAAAAGATGGGGATTCATTACTGATTTCAGTTTCGCCCCTTCGATTCTTATGCCTGATGACCTTGTCTGTATTCTTTTGATGGCTACGTTAATTTGCTCATTTCCTTGCTCCCCGAAGAATTTCGAGGATATGGAGCTTGGGTGTGACTTTGAATGGAAATGTGTTTCTGTACAGTGTCATGTATTGTATGCTTGTATTTGGTCCTTGATGATAGTGTGCTCCACAGGGTCTACTGGTTGTGCGAATGATATCCGGTGGTGGACCTTTGGGTATCTTTCATTAAGCAGCTTGAACTTTTCCCTAATAACATTGAAAGAGTCAAGTGTGACTTGGTCATCGATCAGTGAGGTCATGATTTAAAATTAATAAAATTTTATTAACAGGATTAGGCATTTCAACACTTTACGATAACTTTAATCTGTGATTAAATACTCTAAGTTTCAGTGATTTTATAAAGTACGGTGTGTAACGATTGAAACTGTTTTTTTTTCAAGGAATAGGCATTTTCATTAGTTTATGAGCGTTACATCACTCATGTTTGCCCTGAGAAGGAATGCAAAGTCCGCACTTTTCACAAATACTGCAAGAATGTTTGTCAGCTTCATCATCGTCAATTTTTTTTTTATAGTAAAGTTTCAGATCAGAATTGAAGTCTATACAAAGCGCGGGTTTCTTTTTTGGCACTTTTCTAGTCACAGTACGTTCACCACATGCCCTACACTGTTTGTTTAGATAATAATGTGGTACTGATATGAATGTTCCATTGCTAAAAATGAGAAAAAAAACTACTTTACTCTGAATCTGCAAAGTATTTTTATTACTTAAATCCTGCAAGCATCACAATAATATGGAATTTGAAACACATACATTAAAAGGAATGAATATTTCTCTGCTTTTCTGAACTGAGTGATAACTCTTAACACTTCGATAAATCATTTATTACAGCTCGCCTCATTATAAGCTTTTAACACAACTTACTAGAATTATTTATCCAACTGAAGGTTTTGTTATCTTCCAATTTTTTGTCATGAATATTCTAGCACAAAAAAACATAAAATGTGTACAAAAATTATATGCACTTTTCTAACTGCTGTCAACAGTGAACGGACTGAGCAAACATAAGTGCGATACTTGTGAGACAAGTACAGAAGCTAAGCTTTAATTTGATACCTTACACTTCTAGGTTTCTTCAGGCAGTAGGTTGATAGGAGGGGAATAAAACTGGTCAATTTCTTAATCACATAGTGTGAGATAACACTGCGCGCATCCCAGTCAGCTGCACCTGTCAAAACCGGTGATTAATTACCTTCGCCCGGGCGAAATAAGTGGTCCGCTTTGGTATAGGGAGCAAGCTGCCATGATCAGTAATGCTGTTCTTCCCTTGAAACATGACCACAGGATTTTTTCCAACAAGCTTTATCAGTATTGTCAATGGCTGCATGAGTGAATACTCACATTCTAAAACTGTTAATCACTAAAGGAAGGACGCCTTACAATCAGCTTTTCCTCGTTAATGCCTGGCCATTGTCAAATTATATATTTACTTTATTTATGTACTAAGACTGCATAAATAAATAAATAGACCTTAAGTAGGAAAAAACATCAAACTTGGAAAACATAAAATTATTGGATTAAAACTTGGGGGTGGGCAGCTAATAACAAAGACTATACCGGTACTGTGAATGAAAGGATAGGACTTCATTATTAGTAATGAATAGTTTTGAGACACCCCCCCCCCCCCCCCCCCNCCCCTCCCCCATTTTATAGGGAAAATAAAGACATTATCAATACTGCTCATAACTAGATACTGTCACTGATTTCATGTTTTGTTGAGAACAGGGTCTAAAAAGTTATTTCGGTCAACCATGTGAACTAAATACTGTAAACCACCGTTTTGTTGTAACATTTTTTCTGCTGCAGTGCTGTTATTTTTGTTATACAGCCGACTCCGCTTAATCGCTTTTTCCGCTTAATCGCCTCGTTTTCTAGGGAACCGAATTTTTTCTATATAAAAGTCACTGGATAATCGCCTCTCACTCCGGATAATCGACTACTCTTCAGCGGCCATGAATTCAAAGATCAGTGGTTGAAGGGTTACAGTTGACAAACAAATATGTACATAGACGGTTTAACTGCGCGACAAATGGCAGACTGTTTGACTGAGTGACAGCTGCCACCCCGAAATAGGTGTGATAAGCCCTCTCCACCCCCCTTCCCCTTGTCCCCCTTCGTCCCACGCTACGCATCACCGCCTTCGCCCATCCGATAATGCTAATGCGCCGAAAGCCCCCACGCCTTGATTGGGCCTGTCTGGTGGATTTCGGTTAGATCAGAGAACGTGTCAGGTGGATGAACGGTCTACCCCGACCATGCCATCCTACTCCTTATTGTCTGCTGGGCTACTGCAAGGTGGCCAATGAGAGAGCCGCAGAGATCGAGTTTGTCCTGAGTTTGGCGACAACAAGGTGTCAATGCACGATATCAAACCACGACATCAAAGAAATTTAATCTTCTTACCAAAAATATGGCCGAAAGTACTTCCTCCGCTTAATTGCCGCTCCGCTTAATCGACCATTATTTCCGTGATTCCGAGGATGGGTTATTAAGCGGAGTCGACTGTATATGATATTATATATAAAAGATTTTCAAATACAGTGGAACCCGCTTAAGTGGGACACGCGTGAGCGGGATGCCCGCTTAAGTGAGACGAATGCAGGGGGGACGGAATTTTTGCTATTTAAATCTATACACGTGAGCGGGACGGCAACCCGCTTGAGCGAGGCGACTTGAAACCAGATTTCCGTAATATACACGCTGTTTTCGACAGGAATGCTGCAAATTGTCACTATCGTACTGTGTCTTAGTGCTTGTTTACCTTTGCCCATCAGCTGAAAACCTGAGACATACAAAGAAGCTTGTACCGACAGCCCTGATTACCCCCCCCTTTACGTTACGTGAGAAGTGATTGACACTACCTCCCCATAGCCCTCTGTCAGGCAGTTGACCCTTCTGCGCACGCATGGACGAATCAGAGCGGACATCCTAGCCGCTGGTCATTTAACCCGCCCAAGCATTAACGATTCAAGATTAAATAAGCCCCGCCCCCTGTCAGCCACACTGTATCCTTTCTTCAGCTTAGGCAGTGATCGACACTTACGAGCCTTACCTGCGCTATTGCACAACACTCAGCCAGGGTGACGTTGACAAAGGCATGACCATCATTCGTGTTGCGTAAATGTTTTTCGACACATGCCGCTCGCGTCTCGCTCCGGCCAGATGTGGAGCGAGAAGTGTGACGCTTATCTTTGCTGGTGTTTACGATCATGTAAATTTGATCCCAAATTATTTTTGATCACTTGAATGGGGGACGGCGAACATCTCGACTTCAGAGATGTTAGACCTTTCATATTCTCTCCAGTTTTATTTTAACATGTATTATTTCTTTCCCTCTATGTAGACATGTCCCGGTCTTTAAAAGAAATTGGTTTTTTAATTTTCAAAGGAGAGTGCTGAGAAGACTTAGGTGCTTCTTTGAAGCCACCCAAAAATCCTGTTCCCCGCAAAGAATGACCAATAATATGCTCTGCAAGTCTACTGAAAATGCAGTTAGACTGCAATAAGTATATTTTAAACAGTACAGATACAATTTAAATCTGACTCCGTTGTCACACCTCACTATCAACAAGTAATGATATCCCTTAACTTGAAAGAAACGCACAAACTAGCTAAGAAATCACTTTATAATGGATAGTCCGCCTAAGCGGGACGCCCGCTTAAGGGGGACGATTCGTCGGGAACGGAGCCGTCCCGCTTAAGCGGGTTCCACTGTACATGATTTCAGACTTTTTAAAAAGATATTTGCATTAGTTGGGCATCATATGAAAGCCAGATTCAAATTTCTGGGCAATTCTGTATGGCAGTTGCAAAATTATCAGGTCTTATGACTTATGAGGGGCAGGTCTGAGTAAACGCACTACCGGTCCCAATTTCTAACAAAGAAAGTGTGAATAAATTATAAAATGTTTTATGCATGTGTGATGATTCAATTTCTGGTTAACTTTATCACCATGTTGCAATCTTACCTACTGACTTGGGCAAATCTGAAGAGGCTAAAGAAACCTGCTTCACTGGATCTGGAATTAGAGATGGTAACAATGAAATAATTCAGTTTCAAATGGGCAGAGATCATCCCTACATCAGTGACAACTGCCACATCTACCATAAATTTTCTGAGAGAAACATTTGCAAGGTACGGATTGCCAGTGCAATTAGTCAGTGATAACAGACCTCAATTACTTTACGCTCTTCATGAAAAGCAACGGCATCAAACACATCATCAGTGCACCATACTATCCTGCTAAGCAGAGAGAATGGTAAAAACCTTCAAGCAGGCAATTAAGGGTGACAAAGGTTATTTACGCACAAACCTCTCAAGACTTCTTTTTGCCTACAGAAATGCTCCACACTCCAAAGCTAACAAGTCTCCTGCATCTCTGATGTTTGGTAGAAACTTGCAGTCACACCTGGACATTATGTGTCCAAACACTGAATCTATGGTGTCGTCTGAACAGCACCAGCAAATGAAATCCCATCCACAAGCCATCACTCATGATTTCAGTGTAGGTGACAAGGTACTGGTTCATGATTGTCAGATATGGCAATAAGCTATATCTGCCCACAAAGGCAATATCTAACATAAGAGGCTGAAACAGCGCAAAACATCCTGTGGCGACAGCATACTGATTAGATAGCCCACACCACTGTTTTAAGATATGACCAAGCTGTAGTCACCATTGTTGGTACCACCATCTCCTACTTTCCCTCCACAAAGTCAGCTTCACCACCAGACAGCCAAAAAAAGAGATACATCTCAGCTGCAGGTCAGGCATCACAGCTTGCTTACCAAAGAAGAGTACCCGAGCTTACCTTCCACTCTCCCTGATTGATGGTCTTGGGAGTGCACAATCCGACACATGCACACATACATAACTAGAAGTGGCTGTGTTGTTAAAAAGCCCAACAAATACCAAATATAGAAATGTTTTCTATGGCATGTGCAATGGTCACTAACATAAGGTGCACATAATTAAGCTCTGTGCAAGACACCAATTTAATGTTCTTATAGCATTAACCTTCTTTCTATTATTCTGAAGGACTGAAATAGTTTCACTGATGCACACAGTTTCACAGATGTGCATTTTTCGTACGGACAAATTTTAAGAGTCAGGGGTAAACAAGCAAGAACTTAAGTACAGTGGACCATCATGTTTAACGACACCGGTAATAACGACACCTCGGCAATAATGACAATATCTTAAATCCCCATTTTTCTTGCTATGTATGCTATATAATAAATTACTTTAATAATGACCACTGTTAATCAAAACCCTGGTAATAGTGAGAGAATTTCTAGCAGCGTACTGGCCTCATTTCAGTTGTGTAATTTTGTCAGACTCACACCGTCAGTCATTGCGCCAACACACCACTGCATTGTGCCTCTCTCTCGCTTATACACACTTTCTTTGTTAAACTGGATCAGCAGACCCAGGTGGCCTGTCTCTCACTCAACCTGCTTTATTGTATCAACAGACCCAGGTGGCCTAACCCTTGCTCAGCATGCTTTCTTTTGTGTCACTGCTGACCATTATGACTTGTTGCGACCTATACTGGGCCTGTTGTCCACTTGACCATGACATCATACTGTACATACCGTATCACTATAATAACATGATCTATGTGTGGTCAGTCTGTTCATTATCATTGAATGATATAGTGGGTCTACGAAAAACCTCTTGAAACGTGCTCCTCTATTGTGTATCGCATCTCGTAATTCAGCTGAGACATGGCTACATACGCTGCGAAAACATGCTTACATTTTTCATATTGTTATTTCCCCTTTTCATTAGCCTTTCCTTTTCTTATTCCCTCATTGCTGGAATAGCAAGACGTCGGAAATAACCGAGATTCACTGTGCCATATTCTGAACAAAAGAAACTGAACTATGGATAAAATGATTTCATTATGATTTTTTTTAAAAAATGGAAATTCAGGAAATGTCATTTTTTTTCTTAAAGAAAAGGGAGCAATTGCGGCATATTTCTATTAACTCTGGAAAAATCAGATACCTTGATTTGCTAGCTATCAGGTCCATAAAGATTATAATCAGCCTACCAAGCTTCCCAACAAGGTAAAATAAAACAGTACACTGCTGCACTACCACCTGCAAGATGTCCATGTCTACTGTTCTTGCATGAATGTCGAATCAAAGTGCAGGACATCAAATTTTGCATTTGTAATTCTTACCTCCTTCAGCGCTTTGACTGATAATTTTGAACTTGTAACCATCTGGTGACCTTAGTATGTTTACTCCATCCTCTGTTAAAACTGAGTAACCAAGAGAACTGGCTTTCTGAAGGACAGATGTCGAATGGACAGTAATTCCCTGCAATAATACAAGTATTAACACTTTATATCTTTGCCATGTCAAGTTAATAACTCATTTAGTCCCATGGCCCTTCGAAATTAAATGGTTCAAAACTAGGTTTTTTTAATCATTTCAAAAATTCTGACATGAAATGATCCATTTTAATAAAAAGTAGTCAGTAATTAGTGCACAGCTTTATCAACTGCTCATGTTGACTTGAAATTTGACACATGCTTTCCATTTGTACTGAACATGTTCCTCTTATGGGTTTTGTGTTCACTGATGTTTTGGACGCAGTTTTTTCTAATTTGAAGCTATAATTTCATTCTTTGTCAGAGTTTTACTGCAGATATTTCAAATGACTCCTACAATGACGTTTTGCAATATCCTGTCGAAGTAAAGAGAATATAGTGTTTTGGTGCAGGTTTTCGTAAAGAAGAAATTTGTTGGTGTGTATCATTAGGGTCTGGCAGAAATATTAATATTTTAGACCTGACACAAACAATATTCATGCAAATTTGGCAAAAAATTATTACACATTTACCCCATGGTCTATGTCAATATTATTGCACATTAGTGAGTGCAATATCACCCACACAAATATATGTGGTAGGGTTAGTTTATGGAGGTGGTATATCATGTGTATATAAAGCATGTCTTACAGAAAAAAAAATATATTCTTCTCTATCCAGTAAATGAAAATTACACATGACCAAATCTGACCATGAACTGCAATGTGGTGGCCTCTGTGGGAAATTTTTATGTTAAAAAATGCATAATAAGGATCCCACCAACCTACCAGGAAATTATTGCCCAGCTTGTAACTTCCAATGCCATAGTTGTAGGTGAGCTCAATCACAAAATGAGAATCTTCTGGTCCATAGCCAACCATGGACTTACTCCACTTGCCATCATAAGGCCTAGAGAAATATATAACAGAGGATCCATTCAATAAACTGAATTTGTTCATATAAGGTACATTCACAGTAGAATTCTGCTCACACAGTCATCGCTTAACACAACCCCCTGATCAGCACACTGACAGTCCCAACTGTTTTGTATCTTTATAAAATAAAACTTCGCAAATACAGACTTCTCATACACATACTCAGTAGCTTGGTCTAAAGGGTGGGTGTGGTATCGGAGCTGCTGGGTTGCACTCAATTAACTGATGTTTATATCGAAGCTTGCTTAACTTGTAAATCAAGTAATCTCAGATAGCACACAGCAGAGATGACATTTCAAAATCGCATGCCCTGTGCAAGTGAAACCACTATCAATTTGTGTAAGAGTAATAAAACAAGACCGGTAGAACTTTTTTTTTT
>JAWQUT010000167.1:974605-1023552 GCA_033807755.1 Ellobium chinense
AGGGAATAATTTTGCATTCCAGGACTCTCCGAGTGCTAGAAGTGCCTAGATCTCAAGATGAAACTGAAATCATTTATGAGGGAGGAGGGAGTAGATTAAGCTTCCAAAACCTTAAATCTATGAAGATGATAATATAGTCAAATACGAAGTCGTCGATTACAAGTAAGTCGAAATCACAGTCCCCACGCCCTCCCCTTTCCAAACAAATTTTTCAGACCTGCATTTTAGCTCAATACTGGTCTTTCAAAATTCGGCAAACACGAACGAGTCGAGTCCAAACGTTCTCTATACAGCAACAGACAAACTTGCGCAATTATTACAATGTCTTCCGTATAAGCTGTCTTACTATCAGAGGCTTTACTATGCCTCCAATTCTGAAATCTGTATCATCACACTG
This sequence comes from Ellobium chinense, assembly GCA_033807755.1. NCBI lineage: Eukaryota > Metazoa > Mollusca > Gastropoda > Ellobiida > Ellobiidae > Ellobium > Ellobium chinense. The sequence continues at coordinate 975,003 of JAWQUT010000167.1, forward strand.
ACGAAGTGAAGCTACCATAATTATTATACATTTTATCCTATAAGATGAAGAGATCTGGATCTATACCTGACTGACAAGTGACAGTTCAATAATGCCACGCCGCAGGCAAAACTTCTCCCCAAACTTTTTGTCTAGTCTAGAAGTAAACGTTTTGTAGAAGATCAGCTTTATCGGTACTTTGAAAAGTATAGTATCTATCTTTTCATTTGATCAGCACTGAACTTGACAAATTTTAATGCTAGACGTTAACAATGGGATTTTATGGCACGTCTACTACTACGAGACATGTCTAACCACTTTCCATTAGACAGATTGAATGTTAGTCTCATTTTTTAAACACTCATCCTCGCTCATTTGATACGCCGTATTTTTCTCAGAGACAACGTTGATCTCTCTCCACTCATCTCTCTCAATCACATTGTTCTTAGAACCAAAAGGGAGTTTTGATCACTGAAAAATGCCGTTCAGACAACACCACCATTTGTAAACACAGTACGGGTGCGAAAGGAAAGCCACGGCGAGGCAGGCATTGCGACGCCTACCCCTTGGTCTTTAACAGGGGCTATTACGCAGTGAGATGTAATGTTACTGTTGTTACTGATATGAAATTGAGGGAGATAAATTGAGCTTTTCAGTAAATAAATGCTAAATTTATGCAGATAGGCCGAGTGTCATTGAGTAATTGGTGTGTAAAGTTGGGTAACTTGGTCCGCGTGTCAAGTTCGCCGGTCTAGCGTATGCGCTAGGTACTCCCTCTATACATAGACTAATCATATCGACACGGATTCCACTGATATGTTGGGTTTTATTTTGTTGTTTGTAGTTCGAACAATAAACAACAATTCTGGGTCGAAATCGTCATCTTCTTCGGACAAAAACTGTATCGCCGCCACCTCGCGCCTGCAAGGCTGTGACTAGCCTGTGATCCCCTGACGTCACACCTAAGGGCAGGCACTATCATACCTCAGAGGCTGAGCTCGATGACGCTACTATCCCGGTCATTTAAGCGGGGTTGACCTTTAACTTTAAACTTTATTTAAAATACATTACAAAAGATCCCATGTAGAATCTAGTGGCTGTTTTCTTGTCGTTCTAATAAGTACAATACAAGCGGAAATTATCATAAAATTCCTCTTCCCCTCGGTATTCGAGCCCAAATTCGAGTACTCAAATCCTAGCTCAAGATTCGAACTTGGAATGGAATACTCAAGATTCGCATGTGCCCAACACTACTGTATGCCTGGTACTCAGTGCCCAACATGTGGTTAGCCTAATTCCACGCCCTCCGAGTCGACCAAAGCTCACCCCACAGATCTTAGGCATAGTGGGCTCCGGAGTTGCGAATTGGCTATACGACGAGACTCCTGGGGCTGGACGGGTGGTATTCCCCGGACATGTCCGCTGNGGGGGGGGGGGGGGGGGGTTGTGGGTCGTTGCTTATCCCCGCTGGAGGCCCACCTATGCCGGCAGGCCAATGACTGGGCCTACTTTCGGGGCCCTGTAGTGGGGGAGGATGTTACATCGATCGTGCACTTTTTGATACCAACATACCGCTTTTACGACAGGTTCGTTATGCCAAGTGATAACGAAAATGAGGTGGTCCCACCTTGGCAGAACCCTCCTGTGGCTGGTAGGCGTCCGTAGTGATCCTTCTTTGTTTAAGTAAAATACGAGTTTTCAACCCCTTGGCGCTCTGTAAAATTAATACCGCTTAATGTAGTGATACATATTTGTAAACAGAGCCCAACAAGACCTTTCCATTGACATGCAACACTTGATATCTCTGATGGCTAGACGAGGCACAATGACGGACTGAAATGTTCAGTTACCCCACTGTACAACTGCCTCTCTAACTCAGCAAAATGAATACCGCTGAACATAATGGTGGTGTTTTTCAAACAAGGTTAAACAAGCCCTTTCCATTGACATGCAACACTTAATATCTGCGTCGACCAGGTGCGTCACAAAGGCGTTTATTGAGATTTTCAACTCATGCATTTTCTACTGACTCATTAGTTCAGCAAAATTAAAACCGCTCAGTTCAAAAACGGGCTAACCCAGAGGCCAATCATTCTGCCATCTTTATAAGCATATATCTGTTATTGCGTAAACAGGCTGGTCAGTGTTATGACGGGATTCTGTCCCAGTGGCACTAAGTTTCCATTGCGTATAACACTGCAGCAGAATGCTTGCACTTACAAGATTCTAAATGTTTGAGCAAACTCATGAGGCAGACCGACATGAAACTAGCCCCAGTGATAAGATCTAGTTGTGAGCAGTGATCACCATAGCCTAACGCCCTTCTAATGCTTTTTCGAGACAGGTAAGGTCGTATTCAACAAATTAGGCCATATGGAGATATGGGTATCATTTTGCTCAGAATTTCAAGCTGCATCTGATGGTGCCATCAGAATTCACATACAGTGATAAGATCTTATGAGCAGTGATCACCATAGCCTAACGCCCTTCTAATGCTTTTTCGAGACAGGTAAGGTCGTATTCAACAAATTAGGTCATATGGAGATATGGGTATCATTTTGCTCAGAATTTCAAGCTGCATCTGATGGTGCTATCAGAATTCACATACGACGTAAAAATATCATAGTCGTATAAAATCTTTATGAATAATTAAGGTCTTTTGTGCGGACAAAAAGGTCGTAATAAGTATACCACAGTTTTTGACTCAACAAATTAATGAGTTCATGACAAATATTGAGAACAAGAATGTCGTATTACTTATACTTATTACTATTATTAGCATTTCAACGGCCAAAGAAAGACCTCTGTGCATTCTGTGAAAAGTACAAAATCTGTACCGATCACGACAAAATGGCACTCCAGGAAATAATGGAAAGACATGTGAGAAATAAAGAAGAAGTGAGATCACTGAAATCCGAACATAAGGAAATGGCGAAACGCAACAAAAAGTTTGCAGCAATGGAATGTCCAGTTGGACCGAACAGTTTATTCTTTTACAAAAGCAAACTCCATGTATTCAATTTAACATCCTACAATTTGGGAAATTCCGCAGTAAATTGCTTCATGTGGGACGAAACTATTGCAAAACGCGGCGCTGCAGAAATAATAAATAGCTGCGTATTCAAATTATTGAAAAACTTGAGTGAAGGAGGTTCAGAGATGACTGCTCTTTATGCTGACAATTGTCCATCACAAAATAAAAACAAAATCATCCTATCAATGCTTGTACATGTACTGCATGTAACCCAGATTCAGAAAATAGCATTAGCTTATCTTGAGAAAGGTCATACGGATAATGAAAATGACTGCGTTCACAGCACAACTGCAACAGCTTGTAAGCATGTGGAGATTTATACCCCTCTACAGTATGTCGCCATTGCTCGAACAGCTGCAAAGAATCGGAATCCCTTTTTGGTGACAGAGATGACCAAAGACGACTTCTTATCCTTTACTTCCTCTGAATTTGCCTTGAAAAACAGTCAAATAGACACCCAAGGAGAACGTATTCGATGGAAAGAACTGAGACAAATTGCCTTGGAGAAGACTGACCCTTTTAAAATGCATTTTTGTTATAACCATTGGGATGCATGGCGTACCCTGGATTTGCTGAAGGGTAAACGGGGTAACCAACCCAAGATGACCAGCAATCCTGAAAAGTTGTATTAGAGTGCTCTCCCAATTTCAAGGAAGAAGTATGATTAATAGTTAATAGCTGCATTTGCATCAGAGAACTAGTCTATATTACCAAGGATATGGCAGTCATATATTGCAATATTTGACATTAACATGGTTCTAAATTCACTGAAACAATATAGCAAAGTTGCATTGTCGTAAGTCTACATGTTATCATGATAACTCTCATATCATTTTCAAAGCCCTTCTCTTCTTCAAAACTTTCCTGATCATTATTATCACTAATAATAATTATGTCATCAGGATCTTGGTCATTAATATAATAATACATACCTCATAAGTGTAGTTCTGCCAAACAGGTAAAGAAATAAACTATTTTAGTTCTTGATGAATGAAGTCTATCAAATATTTCAAACGTTTGGCATTAATATATTAAGGCTTTTGCAACACTGCAACATCCTGATCATCGTCATCTTCATAGCTGTTTTTCTTGTCGCTTGAGTCTTCCTTGTTTCCTAATCTTTCGGTGCCTTGCTTCTCTTCCTAAATTCACCTCCTTCTTGCTTTCTCTTCGTTCTCTCTAAAATCATTTTTTGAAGGTCTTTTTTCAAAGTTTCATTTTGGTCAGTGCATGACAGTAGTCATGCTGTACATCTAATAAGATTGATTTTCTAATTATCGATTCACAAATTTAAGTTCTCATGACAAAAACCGGTTAAACCTATGTTTAATGATGACATTTCCTATGATTGATCATGTTTAAACTCAGGCAGTTGATAAAGTATTTGAGTCTGATTAATAACCTTTGTTAAAGAATCAACAAGGTCTTGAAATTCGTACTTTACTAGATTAATTTATGTCATGTTTCTGAAGAGGTGGTGGAATTTGAAGAGAAGGCAGTGGTGATGCTAAGAGGAGAAGGTTCAAAGATTAATTTCGTACGGTGAAGACACACATTTTTTATTACTGAATGGCAATGATATCAAAGACAACTTTAAAGATAATTTGGGTGACAACGGCGAAAAAAAAAAGAAAAGAGAAGGAGAGACATACAGGGAAAGAGACAGAGACAGACAAAGAAAGAAAGAAAGAAAGAAAGAAAGAAAGAAAGAAAGAAAGAAAGAAAGAAAGAAAGAGGAATGCTTTTAAATAGCAATTCTAACCTAATACGACCCAGGAAGGCGGTATACACACAGAAACCCAAGAGAGAAGTTAAAGTCACGACTGTCGTATCGTATCATACGACCCGGAAAACTCAACGCAGTAGGATTTATCGTAAGATGAAAAACGTTGTAAGAAATTTGGACGTAATTTATTCTATAATCAAAAAATGAACTTTCCACCCCAATTTTGTTCATGTGCATAAATTTGCATATCAACAAGTCACATGCAAAGTTTCAGTGTTCTTACATCAGTTGTTTCGTAACAAGAACATTCAGAAAACGGTCACCCCCTGAAATTTCAGTTTTTCTCATTTTTCTCCGAACTTCACTTTTGTCGCATACGACCGTATACGTCAACACGGACGATTTCTTCTGTTATTATACACTGAATGTAATGATATAAAAAAAGCAAACCTGTAAGAATCAGAAGTCGTGTCTGAGTTTTGAATTTCGGTCTGCTTCTGCAAAGTTGCACAGTCGTCCAAAATTCTATCTGCTGAATGAGAGAAATCTTTTCGGCGACTCAGGATTATGGTCTTTATTATCAACGACACCATTGTGTAAAGACACATAATATTATGTGCACTTCAGGAGGGCACACCACTCATCTCTTGAAAGAATTTAATACAGATTTTGTAAATGGCATTTGATATCCCAAATCTGTTCATGTAGAAGGTCCAAATGACATTCTCTTCTTTAAGTGAGGTCTCTAAAAACACCATTAATCCGAAGTACACAGGGGTAGGCAATTTTTTTTCCCTCCAAAGTCGCTTCGTAGGTATACGCTGGCACCCGCATCTAATGTTTAGTTGTCTCTAAAGAGTACAAGCAGTACCTGAGACTGGTGCAGACACTGGTCTGTGAAAGCGATCATGAACAAAATAAAGTTTATGGGTACGGACAGAAGAGGGGGAATGATTAGCTGACCAAAGACTCTGTGAATAAATCCTTTTTTTCCCCAGACTCTTACAGCTAAGCAGCATTTATGTTTACCTCTTGTCACAAGAGCTGTGCAGTTTTGAGAACGATTTTCTCAGAGGTTGCACTCTTTACCCTCTTTTGTGGATAATTTCCATATATTTTGGACATTGTAACAACGATAGTTTTGATATTGACTTCTGTGTGCCGACAGACCTGAAATCCGATTTGAAAATGGGTGATTTTGACAGGGTTGTGAATAAGTGTATACTCAGTATGTCTCACAGCAATGTCAAAAGTCTTCTCATATTATCTTTTGCAGCTTTACAAGTGTAACAAGTCCTGTGATATCTGGCAGCGGTAGCAATCACATCATCTGCTGTAATCATTGCCATACTTCTTAATTCATTGAAAGATATGGCATTATGCAGAACTACTGTGCGTGTTATAGTAGTGCAATTGCTTCTACCCAAGTACAGTACTCCTCACCCCCTTCCTCCCCTCCACGCTTGTATTTCCACAAACCACAAAAATTGTTTTAAAAAGCTGTAGGTTGACAGGTAGAGCGTGAGGCTCCCTACGTATGAGTCTAAGTACGTCTGGTTCTTGTTTTTCCAATGGACCGACTATGTGGTTGGCGGCTGCCATTCTTTTTGTTGGCTCTGACTCTGTGTTCTGATCCTTCCTTCCGTTTGTCTTTCTTCTTTGTTGAGCTTCGATGATGAAGAAAATATTTTTGGACGTGATTATGTGATATGGAACATTGTTCTCTGCATCTGATTTTTCTAGCGGTGAGACCTTAGAAGACATTTTACATATTTGGGAAATGGAAGAAAATCTGCTGCTCTATACTATGAGATATCTACAACCCGCTTTCTTAAACTGTATTCTTTTTCTCAGGACACAGATTGCAATTACTTCCACCCAGTTTGCATTTTGCCTTTTTTTCCCTTTTGGCTTCGTGTTCTCTTTCAGCTAACCATTCTTTTTTTTCTTTTTTCCCCCAGTTTAGTGAAGAAAAAATTACAAGCTTACATCAGTAGCACTGAGAGCGCGGTGAAGAAGTCACAGAATACAGTAAAAAAATTCACAAAGAACATGCTATTATGTTTTATTTGTGTCTTTTGCATGTTTGGCGAGGGACTGAATAACAGTCAATTTTTTTTCAAACAGCAAATGTGCCATCGCTCTTTAACCCTAATTGTGTTACCGGCCGATAATATCGGCCAGAAAGACGTGGCCAGAATGTTCCGGCCGATAATATCGGCCGATAGGAAATACACTATAACTAACGGTAGATCACTATTTTTTGGACCAAAAACGAGGGTTACATAGCCAATTGAATTCAACTACCGGAAGCGGTGTCAAATACACTAATAACTTCCGGGTGAGTGCTTCGATCGATCGATTAGATCGGTCGGCAAGATTTTGGACAGAGGAACAGCATACAAAACTGACAATTCACAAAATACCTCACTGCTGAAACCTACAAAACTATACATTTTTAGAAAGGTTATATAATTTTGCATGTCAGAATATAATTTTGAATTAGAAAAGTTTATAATCACTTACTCTATGCTGGACGTCCAATCATATATTTAGTGATCACCGGCGGCCATATTGAATTTGGTCATGTGACGAAATTTTTTTCACGTTCTTTTTTGGTCAAACATGAATTTTCATATTCTTCATCAATTCCCCTTTCCAGTGATATATAGTTTATGGGGGTTATCAGCAAAATTTAATTTTTTTATGAAGTTTTAAAGATAGGCACCAGAATGCTAAAAAAACCCCTGACATTCTTGAGAAAAAGTCCCGACACAATTAGGGTTTAATGAAAGGACTCATCTCTACATCTAATCATTAGATCTAGACTGTTATATGGAAAATGCATGAATTTGTGATTTGGCAGTTTAGTCACCAACGGCTGTATTCAAACAATGGGGATACATGATATTTATTATACGAATAAGAATACAAAACTTAATTTTGGTTCCTAACCTGCCAATGTTGAAGAGCAAAAATTAATGCGACACCGTCAAGTGCTAAGCTGACAAAGCACTCTCAGAATCCATTCGATACTGAATAATTTCGAATGCAACATACTGAGAACTTTCAAGTTATAAATTGCGGATTGCGTTTTCAATGATATCGTAATAAACATGACGCAAAAACATGGAAGTATTTTAACGCATGCTATAAATGAAATTTTAAACTGAGAGCCCAGCTTTTATATCACTGTTTTGGGTTGTTACCGCAACTCGTATTCGTTATCGAGAACAGAATTGCTCTCGCCCGCCCTGCAACATTACATCGGTGTCGTTAAGATGGAAACACCCGTGGTATCTTTTAAGGTGGGTATTCTTTTGGTTACAATTGGAAGCAGTTAATGTTGATCTAAAGTCGTGAAATACGTTTTGTAAACTTAGACAAAACGTTTTGGAGTATTCTCAAATAGACTTTTAGCGATCAGTTATGGTCTAAATCGCCGAACTAAAATTTCATCAACACGCTAGCCTAAAAAAAGTTCCGGCCTAATGTGTGTTCCAAAAATTAAAATTCGTTTTAAAAAGATATGCATGTTTACATTATGGAGAACACTACCAAATGTGAAAACAAATATTTGGTCATTGTTTCCAGATGATTTCAACAGACCTTTTACATGGGAAAGTATTTGTTTCTCACTTAACTGTAATTAGAGTTTAGAGTAAACACAGGAAACGCCCGCGTCTTTTCACTTCTTCAAGACCCATTTTGAGGTGGTTCCAGTGGTCATACCATGACGGCCCATCTCGTTTTAGAATCAGAAAAAGATATAGATTTTCCATGTGAAAGTCAATTTGGTATCACAAAGTGCACGATTTGCACGCAAACATGTCATAAGCGGCCGGACTACTGTGTGCAATGGGACCCTAGCTAGTGAGCCCGACTCGCCACACCACGGGAGTAGTCTGTGCAAGGAAATGGGAATGAGGGCCACCCGCCCGGGGGGGGNGGGGGGGGGGGGGGAGGGGAATCGGTGGCTCTGCCGGCCTCCCCCGTTCTTCCGATGGAACCAGGTCACGAGCGGCACAGCCGCAAAGCTGAAATCTCAAGGTATGAAGATGTATTTTTCACTGTTGGCTATATTAGGTTTTACACCTCTCATGATCTTATCCTGGGGTGCCGTGTCAAAATACTGTTCAAACATGTTGTTTAGCTCTTCCTCCAAATTTTGATACAAAGAAAAATGCACCTGTCCGTCAAAGAGTAGGCCAATAGTGGCGAAGTTATCTAGCCACAGGGAAAGGGAACGGATTCGACAAAGTGGCCCAAAGTTGAAGAAAACTCCATACGGCATCAGTGAACAGTTCCCGAAGTAGTGGAATGAGAAACGAAGAATTCTGCTACCGTTGATGAAAAAGGAAAGATCTCTGAATAAGAAAGTCGTGCTGATCAGGGATACCCTGATCGTAGACCAGAAGAGGTTCTTTGTCGACAAGACCGGCACAATAAGGCAGGACAACTCTTTCGTCTGTCGTCCTCCAAGAAAGTCATCACCGGCGGCGCCAACAACAGGACATTGAGAATAGGTCAGCAGACTCAGCAGATGACAAAGAGTCCTACTAGCAAGCGCGAAGCAGCAGGAAAACCAGACACAGAAAAGAACACTTCGCCCCCCCCCCCCCNNNNCCCCCCCCCAATTTCGCCGGCAGCAACGCCCCTGGCCGCAAACCACGACGTAGAGAGCCCGGGAACGCAGTGCAGGGACGGAGAGACACTCCCATCGACTTTTTTTATGTACCTAACTGTGACTGTGAATTTTGCTATCGCTCAGTGTGCTCGTGTGAATGTCATTTGTACAACTATAATGATACAAGACTAACACCCCATTTTACAAATGGGCAGGCAGGGAACGCACCAGCGGGGAATACCTAGCGCACCAGAACGCATCATAGACGAATGCATTAGACTCCGTGAAAAAGTTGGACGATTGGCGAATCGGGCGGATTGAAAAGATCTATCGGAGATTGTATTTCGTTGCTATACACATTCTTTTTTGTAAAAAGGGGTAAAAGAAATAAAGAGGACTGATGTGTATAGTTACCTTTTGTGTATTTTTCTACGAATTTAGATGAAAACCGCATGTTTTTACGTTACGTAGTTCTCAAGAAATCTGTGACACAAATTTGGCTGAAGGTTTTATTAATATAGATAAACAAGGTAACGGCCAATGCAGAATACATATACCCATAAAGATGCCAGTTGTGATAATCAGAAAGAGGAGCAGAGAGTAAAGGAAAATACTGTACTTACCCCTGACGATGGTGATGATGTTCGTGAAAGTTATACCACATTAACTGCTGATAGTTTTGATTTGAATAAGGGAGGTGACCATGTAAAGTTTAGAAAGTGTTATGAGAGAAAACATAGCTGATACGAACCTGCGTTTATGTTGCATAATTGTTAATGTTAACGGGTTGGGGTGAAAGCACATGTACCGTGATTTTTAAAAAAAATTTGTCTAGGACTGTACTGTACTTTTTGGTGAAAAATGTCTTGAAGGAGAAATCCATTTACCTGGATATACCATGTTCCATAAGCTTAGAAAAGCTAAGTACCAGAGACTCTCGGGCGGATTGGCAGTAGCTGCTAGCTAGAGATCGGCAGGTAGATCATATTACTAAGTGTGTGCGAAAGTGAATCTGAGTATGTTTTATGGGTGAAAGTCAAGAAACTGTGGAACGATTTAAATGAAAAGTTAATCATTGGTGCTGTATACATACCACCAATAGAAAGTCGTTTTGCGTCTGTTGACGCTTTTGATGAAATCGCAAATGAGATCCAAGAGTTTTTTCGCCTGTCAAAATGTATTTACCTAACTGGTGACTTTAATGCGAAAACGAGAACATTACCAGATTTTTTGGACGATAATGATGAGGGCCAAATGGTTGCTTTAAACATGCCAATAGAAATCGGTTTGATGGAGCAGTTCGGGCTAGATATCATTAGAAAGATAAGAACAGGCCTAATACTTTTGGAAATAGACTGTTGGAAATGTGCCAAATGCATGATTACATCATACTAAACGGTAGATGTGGTAAGAATAAAGGATAGGGGGAAGTAACCTGTAATAATTCAAGTGTTGTGGATTATGCAATTAGTAGCATTCATTGACTGTCTCACAATAAAGATACCTGATCTAAAAATACACGAGTTCTCCCCCTTGCTATCGGACGTACATTGTGGTGTAGAGTTTATCATATCACCGCGGCTAAACCAACCTCGCACGGATTCTGTAAGCTTACATAAGGCTATAGGTGAGGGCGGGCGACCAAACAAACGTTTTAACCACGCAGATGACAGGAGGGTAGAGAAGCCGAATTCCTATCAAATTTGGAATAGAGGGATAGAGAGAATATTACTGAAATATTAGTTGCTATGTATAATTCAACAAGCAATACTAAGCAAGAGGAAATCGATAGTGTGACAAGTGAATTAAATAACGCACTGCTCAAAGCAGCCATAAAAACATTTGGAGAACAAGCGCAACGTGGGCCACGGAAAGACGCAGAAGCTGTAACGGAGAAAAAAGAAACAAAGAATGGTTCACCACAGAATGCGTTTGCGCAAGGAATGAATTATGATTTTTGGAAGAAAAAGAGGACGCCCCGAGTTTTGTATGAATAATGTTAAACTAGACATTGTATCTGAATACAAGTACCTTGGGATTAACTTTCAGCAAGAATAAGCAATATGCCAAAGCGAAGAAGATAAAAAGAGATAAAGCAAGAAGGGCTATGTATGGAGTACTTGCTAAAAGTAAGTCACTGAATTTGTTTGTGAGCTATCAACTCCATTTATTTGATACTCTAGTTAAACCTGTTTTACTGTATGGATGTGAAGTGTGGGGACATACTGATTTAAAAATTATAGAAAGTGTCCATCGTGAATTTTTTAAAAAGGTGCTTGGTTTAAGAAAATCTACTCCTGCATATACGCCGGAAGATATCCTCTCACAATCGAAATTGAAAAGAGAGTCTGAAAAACCAACAAAATTAGTAAAAGAACTGTACGACGTACTTCTTGCTTACCACAAAAACAGTACTATCCAAGTACAGTGGTTAGGAAACGTTGAGAACATTTTAAACAGTCTAGGACTACGAGAAATATGGCTTAGGCAGGGGCCCACCTTAAATGTACAATATATAACCCGAATTGTAGACAGGAGACTCAAAGATCAGGTCCTCCAGAACTGGATCGAAAACTCTGATAAAGCTGCTTTCTACAAAAGTCTTAAAAAACAGAGCTATTTTTCGAAAAGTATTAAGATATTTTAACGTTAAAGTTTAGACGCCCCATGTGTAAATTTAGAACAGCAAACCATAAACTGCCAATTGAAACAGGAAGATGGAATAATCTGCCATTGGAAGAACGCAAGTGCAACTTTTGTAATAGCCCTTTAGCTGTGGGCAATGAATTCCATGCTCTGTTTGAGTGCAAAATGTGTGATGCGGAAAGAAAGAAGTATGTTGACAAAAAATACATGTTACGACCTAGCATATTCATTTTAACTAAGCTTTTCGGCAATAACACGCTCCAAAATCTTAAGGTCCTTTCTATGTTTATAAAAATAAAAATCGAAAAGAGCAACTGATGCAAATGTATAATATAGTAATCTTCCGGTGATTCTCTGTTAGTACAACTAGCTGTTGTATATTGACTGGTTGGCTGACTGGCTGACATTAGTCACAGGACTGATTGATGGAAGGATATGATTATATAATTGGTCAATTGATTGATTGGTGGAACGGTTGGTTAGTTAATAAGTTGACTGATTGATTGATTGATTGCTTGATTGTTTGATTGATTGGTTGATTGATTGATTGATCGATTGGTGGTTGGTTGATCGGCTGATTAGTTGATTGGCTGATTGATTGATTGATTGGTTGATTGATTTTTCTAGAAACTACATCCTTTTCATCACTTTAGCATAAATATATTGCAGATATTGTTCTCCATATTCTCGTGCCTTCTCTGTTTAGACACTTGTTATTCTCTCCACAATGAATTGGTTCACTTCAACCAGTCATTGATTTATGGAGGGTTTCATAAAAGTGGGTGGCAGTTTTTGCAGAAATAAACATTTTTAAAGTGTGCTTTAATGATGGGGTATTTCAGTTTAAAGGTCTTTCCATGTGGAATCCAGAAACTTTGTTTATTGGGATAGCAAAAACAAAAAAAATACAATGTTAAATGGCCATTCTGAAGAGAAAAGTTGGCCAGTTATTCCTGAGATGCAATTTTAATGCATCTGGAAATGACTGTGATTTTAATAAACCAGGGTTGCAAAACACTACTTTTTTTTAGTAGTTAATTAACTACAAGTTACTCGATTACAAAAGTAATTTCACGATTCTAAAACTACTTTTTAATAATTTGGTATTCTCTACTTTACCACTACTTTTCAAAAAGTACTCACTGCTTTTTTCACTACTTTTATCAGCTTGTATAATATATGATTATGAAAAAAACAACATGAATGATTCATACAGTTGATTAAAACAATGTCACTGTTTTACAGAATAACATTTATTTATTAAAGACATAGAACGGGAAAAATGAATAATAAACACCAACAGTTGTAGTATTTCAGAACGACTCAAAAGGGGCCTTGTCGACGGGACGATTGAAAGGCGATCGGTCGGTCGTGTTCAAGGAAAAAAAATTGAAACACGGTGGGCCAAAAAAAAAAAAAAATGACGATAATAAGTATTCTACTTTCACAACTGCTACAACTACTTTTTTAGTGCTGTCATTCGCTACGCTAAAAAGTACCAATTTTTGTCAAAAAGTACTCACTTCTTTTTTGCTACATATTCGCTACATAACCCTGTTAATAACTTCAACATACCCCTCCCACCCCTTGGTGAATCGGATCACAACAACGTATTATTATCTCCACGTTATAGACCAAAACTCTATCAAAATTGATCATTCACAGTAATTTGGTAAAAATTCCTGGTGACACGCTTCCCTAAGTAAAATAATATATAACATCTGAAAAATTATCAGACTGAGCTTACATTTCTCCCCCGTAATAATTAAGAATATTATTACATAAGCATGGATACTTCATGTTTTGTCGTGTTCAGGCTCTTGAGTTCCTGTATAGTCTAGTGCCTTGTTCTGCTTCCCACACTCCTAAAGTGCGTAAACTTTGGTTTGTGCACACCTTTTACGAATTACTCAAAAACCTGCCATTACATGTTTCTAAAATTTTGCATCAGCCCCTGTATGGGTCTGGACGTTATGAAAATACTGATTTCAATGATCAGCATTTGGTAATTTAGAAATTTCCTTATCATTTATTAGTAAAATATTCTCGATAATCTATCACGTCGTACATTACAAAGTATCATATGTTTACCGTAATAGAACACATCATTTCCATGTTCCGTTCAAAACGTCGTGTACACTTTTTCCCTTTACATATTTTTTAAAATCATTACAATGGCCTGTGCATGTAAAAACCTTCGTATGTACTCATGAGCACGAGGGAGCACCTTTATTGAACGCGTTAATGTGTGACGCTCATACTGTTTCTCATTTAGGCGTACATTAGTCATCGGCGGCTCTGCTGTTTTGTCTGCACATTGGTAGATCTAAATAAATATGTCTTTGAATGTAAAAATTTTTAACATTGCAACGGATCACCCTACATTTGTACAACTACTTTTGTAAAGAGACTAGGTGTGGTCACCTGTATCACAAGATTTCGAACCCCGCACTGCGAGTCCAACATGTTCTAGGATATGATATGATATCGTTTACGAGTGATTCGGAAGAGGAAAGTTAACAAGACACTGTGAGTCACCACTTCACCTAAAAGTGAGGGTACTAATACATAATTGCATTATTTTCACCTTTTTGTTTGTGTGTATGTTAGCCTTGTCACGTTAAATTTGATCATTTTGATATCTCCATTTTAGTAGATTACAGATACGCCCCTGGTCGATTTTTCAACCTCTAAAGTCTAATTTTTGTACTGTAAACCTCCTGTTTCATAAAAATAACCCAGAATGATCCAATTTATATAGATTAAAGAAGGGAATTTAGATACCCGTTATTATTCTGTTGACAAAAAATAATATCTGTAACGTCCATAAGAAAGTATAAGTTGATGCAAATATTCAGAGAAATCCAACAGCGGGTTCTTGAGTAGTTTCATGAATAGCTTGCACAAAGCAAAGTTTACGGACTATAGGAAAGCAATGTTCAGCAGGATGACGTCAGTGGCTGTTTACTGGCTATATTTTTCCGGGTTTGATTTGGCTACTTTTTTTTGCCTTTTTCTGACGCTGTATTGGCGGTTTTTTAGCTCAAGACCTGGCAACACTGCTCTTCCGCATAGAGGTGGGTCTTAATAGATATTGTCAAATATCTGTCAAGATGAGTACTCACGGCTTGAATCTCGTAGATACTAGATATCGATACTGTGACGTCATATTTTTTTAAATCTCGTGTCTTGTGGCTTTCCTCGGGCGAGGTTTCGAGAGCCATTTCCCACACCCCTCTCCCCTTAAAATCTTGTTACTGTTTTTTGTTTGTTTTGTATTGGTATTTGTGTTTCCGTTTTGAAGTAAGGAACAAAAACGTTAATTGCATTTTTTGAACACCTAAACAATCTTTAGTAAAGAAGTAATTATGTTATAGTAAAATTCGATCCAACAGCAATTTTAACAATCATCCTTGCCTTCTTTCTCTTGATGTTAGGTAATCATAATATTGCCACCTTAGACCGCAAAACTTTACAGATGAAGACAATAGATCATGTCCTTTGGAATAATATATATTACATAAGTATTTTCACCATTTTTTTTTACAATAAAACTATTTATTTTTAGAGAGAACAACAAATATTGTTTCAGTGAGTATTTACCAGTATCTCTATTAAGGAAATAGCAAGTATCGGGTACTCGCGACTGGAACCAAATATCTAGAGTACTCAGAATCGATATCTAGTAAGGCCCATCTCTATTCCGGAGCCTGTTTAAGTGTATCAGCGGCATCAGGCACAAGACTAGACTAGACTAGGCTAGTAATGAGGAAAGCTAAAAGAACACCCGACGTTTTGCGCATATTCTAGTGACTAGTCTAGATCAAAATTTAGACTGGTCTGCGTCACATCGTGTTATAGTCTAGTAAAATGGAGGAGGCTGAGGCCCCTGTCAAACAACATGTTTTCAGAGCAATGCAGAACCTGGACACAGAAGCACTGAGAGCTTGTTCCGACGCTGATCTGAGACCGGTCTTACCAGGGTTGGTGAGGATGGCACTTTGTGCGCCACTGGATGGGAGTGAGCATGGAAGACAGATGAGAAGGAAAGTACTGGGCATCTTATCAAGGCTTGAAGTTGTCAACAGTATTGTTGATATGCTGTCCATCGATTTTCATGCCTTAGAACAAGATGTGAAAAAGGAACAACAGCTCAGGTACAGACCGAGTCATCTCATACTAGACTAGTCTACTCATACTCATGGGTGATAGACTTTCTTAAAGGAAAGCTGCATCATCCTACAAACCATGTTAAATCCTGTGATATCCTCTTATTGCAGTAAAACAGTCTATGTCTGTCAATGTGACCGTACCAGTCAGCGGCTATCTCTAACGACAGCACGGATGATACAGTTCATTTAGTCATAGACAAGTCATGGAATCGGTGCTGTCGTTAGAGAAGGCCTAGTCATCGACATAGTTTTTTTTAGCATAGACTGTAGAAAGATCTCTTCTTGTTTATATCCATAATCCAGCTAACAGAGTAAGATATGAATACCTTACCCTAGATTTCGTAACGGTATTAATCCTTACTCCTAAAACTATGAGATTACTGGCATTCTACCTACATGGATATTATTTAAAAAACTGTTTTTTAATTAGCAATGCGATCTGGGTCATTTTGGGGCCAAACGCTACCATCCAGTCATCAGTGTGGTATGCTTTGAAACAAAAACCCAGACTTGTGAGCGATTACTACATCGTAAAATGCAATAAAAATTAGGCACACCTGCCAGTCGTTATTTGATTGTATCTATTATTTGCAAAATTCTGCTTAGGCAAGTAATCGCTCTTCTTCGGGATCATAGAGAAAGTGGGCGATTAAGCAGAGAAGTGATTAAGCGGAGAAGATAATTTCGGCCTTTTGATCCAAGGGCAACTCCCAGTCGTACCAGTCATATTACACATATTATATGCACAATAACAGAACGATGCTCCTTCTTTGCTAAATTGGCTCGGTGGGCACCATAGATGAGTTACAGAGAGAAAAAGTATTAGAAAACAGGAATTTTTTTTATGTGCATGTCCACCTTTAATTCTTTCCACTTGTAAATATTTAGCACAGTCCTGCGTTAATCAGGGATGCCACTCTTCCGAGAATTCTCGCAAATCCGAGAATATTGGTGGTCCGAGAATGCCATCTGAAGTCTGTCCGGGAACCCGTGATGACTCGCGAGGAAAAAAAAAAGGAGATTCCCAAGACCCAAAATTTTATCGGAAGTTTCAGTACGGCTGCCGTACAGTTAGATAAGCATTCACAATAGCATTTCAGTTCGGTCGGCGTATGGCTAGACAGATTAGAATTTATAAAAGGTCACTTCCGGCCTTAGTAAATGCGTTCTGTAAATTCTGAACTGTCATGGAAGCGGTTACTGTGGTTTTGAAAACTCATTTGGAGAACAGAAACCATACAAGACACAAATTTGGTATTATGCTTCCCAATGCACGTTTTTTTCTGTGGAAATTGCTGTGTACACCTAGCTTCGGAAGCACTAGGACGGCTAATCGCCCGTCGCTTTTGATCAACTTTCTCAGATGATGTGTGGGTTAGGCTGGTAGACTTCTCAGAACACATAGATCTATGTTAATTTATGGAAAAAGTCTGAATCATGATTGAATGCAAGAGATCCAAGATAAGATAGATAAGATAAGATAAGATGATATTTTATTGTCCAGAGGCACATTTGATTGATTCGCTTTGCATGACAATTTCACAGTATTTCTTATCAATATTACGTTTCACATACGTGCATTAAGGGGAAAAAATATACTGAATTACAAAGGTGCACCAGGCCCGCTACACGCACACACTCATTCATACATAAAGCCACAATATTCTTTGACAGGGGAAGATGGAGGTCTGAACCGACAATGCCATCATACTTAGTTTTATTTAAACAACAAAAATGGTGATGAAAACGATGATGATGACGGTGGCAGAAATCTGATGGAAGATGGTACAAATGATCATCTATACCTCTCTCTATTAGCTTTAAAAAGAATATATTTACCGCTTCGTGCTGATTTTGAAGTTCGCACAGCAAAATCGTTTATGGCCGTCCTAATAGGCACTTTCCTAATGAAGCTTTATCTTATCAAATCACAACCCAGCACTTGGAGAAACAAGATTTTGAAGCAGCCTGTTCTAACCTTTGTGTTTGTATTACAAAACATTTCTGACACAGACGAAGGACATGTTTGAATGACTAATTGGGAGAATCAAGTTGCGTGATGAGTTTTCATTCAAACAGCCTTATCTGCTGCCTGAACCATGATAATTATGGGTTGACAAGCCTGCTTTCAATTTCTCTACTGTATGATTATGTAGTAAATTTAGGCGTCTTCATATTTTAAAGAGCTTTATTTCTTTATTGTTTAAGAAGCTTTATTTAGAGATTAAACATGATTTGGTTCTTTGAAAATGGAGGTTTCACTTCAGGTTAGAGACACCAAGTCCACATGGTTTCCTGTGAAACCGCAAAAGTTTCAGAGAATTTTATGAAATGTGAGTGGCATCCCTGGTATCTCCTAGGCCGGTCAGCCACCACCGTATATGTACTTGAAAGGCCTTTACAATCACAGAAATGCATAGCCTGGATGGTCTTGAAGTTTAACAGTCGTGATCTGGCTCCAGGACGATGACGAAAGAATGTTATATTGCCATTCTCAAGCAGTTCTGGATAGCATTAGGACAGCGCCATCTTCATCGCGACTACTAGTGGTTTCAGCAGGTTGGAGCTACACCTCACATTGTAAATGTCACTCTTGCATGATTGAAGGACAAATCCGGAGAGTGTCTCATCAGCAGACTTTTGGACATTGAGTTGGTGCCCCATTTACCAGATTTCAACTCTTATTCCATCTCCCCCCTCCCCCAAGGTACATAAAGGACAGGCTTTATTAAATAGCTTCAGAAAGTACTTAGAACTGCAGCACAACACAGAGAATGAGATCCACAACACTGCTTTTCCAACATGTCAGCTTGTTTTTCGGAACTTTAAATCAAGGGTGTGGCAATGCCTTGAAATAGGAGGAAGGAACATAGACTAACATTACTTACAAAGGCCCATGGCAGTTTTTTTGCGTTATGCACAGAATAATTCATGCTCTCGTCAAAAACTAAGTTCTTATTTATGATACAGAGTGAGAAAAACATGCAGTAATATTTTTCATTGTAATATTTTATGTTGAATGACGAAATTTGTTTGTATTCGTTTTGCGCACACTTTTGCTGCAAACATTTTGGTATGGTTTTGTTTGATTTTTATTATGTATATTAGAAAGGTCATATTTTTTTTTTTTACAATATAGACCCATAGTTAGATATTTTACATGTGAGTTTTTTCAGCATTTGATTGATTTTTAAAAAAGGGCCACCTCATGTGTCTCAGTTCTATAGAAGATGTATTGCTAATTACAGGTATCTAATTGTCCTTTGTCCTGACTCAAAACTTCAGTCTAGAACTTAACCTTCTATCCGTAAGCATCATATCATTTTATACTGTCCTACAATATAGCCACTTTAATCGGAAAACATCATCATATCCGTTAATTTTAGCGTCTTATTTAGATTAAATTGATAAAGAACCCATAGATGTAACACCAAAACATGTTGTTCTGGTGGTATGCTAAGCCCATATGATGACTGCCAAAACGCCATTTTGAAGAAAAGGTATGGACAGCTGTGTGTCCCATGTCGGCCGACTGGCTACATTGAAAAATCATTTATATAAAAGCATGGGTACTTGAATGCTCCACGACAGCCTTAACGACATAGTGAAAATCAACACACGATTATTCTTTTATTTTTTAATTTAAAAAAATACCAAATACAGTCAACTCTGCTTAAAGTTAATCGCCCTCCGCTTAATCGCCTTTTCAGCTTAATCGCCTCATTTCCCTAGGAACCGAATTTTTTCTTTAGAAAAGTCACTGGATAATTGCCTCTCACTCCAAATAATTGACCACTCTTCAGCGCCCGTGAATTCAAAGATCAGCGGTTGAAGGTTTACAGTTGACAAACAAATAATGTACACAGCCGGTTTAACTGCGCGACGGATGGCAGACCGGTTGACTGAGTGAGAGTGACAGCTGCCACCCTGAAATAGGTGTGATAAGCCTTTCCTCCCCACCTCCTCCCCTTGTCCCCCTTTGTCCCACGTTACGCATCACTGCCTTCGCCCGTCCGATAATGCTAAGGTGCCGAAAGCCGTATAGGGTCCACCCCCCACGCCTTGATTACGACTGTCTGATGGATTTCGGTTAGACCAGAGAACGTGTCATGTACTGAAGATGAACGGCCTATCCTGACCGTGCCATCCTACTACTTATTGTCTGCTGGGCTACTGTGAAGAGACCGCGGAGATCAAACATTTTGTGCGCTACAACACTGTCAAACTCGAGTCTGTCCTGAGACTGGCGACGAGAAGGCGTCAGTGCATGACATCAAAGAAATTTAACCCCATTACCAAAAATATGGCCGAAATTACCTTCTTCGCTTAGTCACTTCTCCGCTTACTCGCCCACTTTTTCAGTGATCCTGAGGAAGGGCGATAAAGCGGAGTCGACTGTATATCAAAGTGAAGCTAATTAGGAACTTGACGAATACAATGGAACCCGCTTAAGTGGGATGGCTCCGTTCCCGACGAATTGTCCCTCTTAACCGGGCGTCTCGCCTAGGCGGATTGTCCATTATGAAGTGATTTCTGAGATAGTCTGTGCGTTTCATTCAAGTTAAGGGAAAATCATTACTTGTGTTGCTAGTGAGTTGTTTAAGTGAACCCCCATTCAAGTGATCAAAGCTAATGTGGGATCGATTATTTTACATGATCGTAAACATTGGCAAAGGTAAGCGTCACACTTCTCGCTCCACATTTGCCAGAGCGTGATGCAAGCGGCATGTATCAAAGAGCCTTTACACAATACGAATGATAGTCATGCCTATGTGAACAACATCCCCGCCGAGTGTTGTGCAAGAGCCCAGGTAAGACTCATAAGTGTCAATCATTCCCCAAGCTGAAGAAAGGATAAAGTGTGGCTGACAGGGGGCAGGGCTTACTTAATTTTGATCCGTTGATGCTTGCGTGGGTGGAATGACCAGCGGCTAGGATGTCCGCTCTGATTTGTCCATGCGGGCATGCGCCGAAGGGCCAACTGCTTGACAGGAGGCTATGGGGAGGTAGTGTCAATCACTTCTCACGTAACATAAGGGGGGCAATCGGGACCAACGGTACAAGCTTTTCTGTAGCTCTTAGGTTTTCAGCTGATGGGCAAAGGTAAACAAGCACTGAGACACTGAACGATAGTGACAATTCGCAGCATTCCTGTCAAAAACAGCGTGTATATTACGGAGATCTGGCTCCAAGTCGTCTCGCTTAAGTGGGTTGCCGACCTGCTCCCATTTATACATATAAATGGCAAAAATGCCATTCCCCAGCCTTTCGTCTCCCTTAAGCGGGTTCCACTGTACATGAAATATGGAGGCGAAATAAGTTTTCATACAGAAGTTATACGAATTTGAAAACCTCTCTGGGGCATAAAATACCCATGGCAGCCGCTGAAGGTTAAGGATGTAGGATTCCTGATTCCCAAAACTAAGAACATCTAAATAATGTAAGTAAGCAGTATCTCTAAATGATTCGGCTGAGTCCCAAAAGTGCTCAAGTAGAGCAATAAACCCCAAATTTTGCCCCCTAAGAAGGCATCCACTATAAAGTATGTTGATATCTAATTAGAGGCATGCATGTTCATATTCGCAAAGGTGGATAACCAAATATCCATATCATGCAAAGTATGTCATTGCTGACACACCGCCACTAAGAATAGGATCACAGTTCATGATGATGATATGGTGGGCTTTATGCTTAGAGCGGCTCATACAAAATTTTTCCTCACATGTATTTCATTTATGACTTATTTGCAGAGCTAAAGTTGGAGGCAGTATGACAGATAGTGTATTGGTGTCTCAGCTGCAGCATGGCTTGGCTTTGGAGTTTGAACGTAGTGAAAGTGATCCTGCTCAGCGGATTAGGCTTCTTCTGAGTGAGCTGCTCTTTATTGCCTCTGAGGTATAATTTTTCATTTATGTAAAGGGTTTTGAGACCTCATAATAAGATGACATATTCTTCCATAACTGTGCCTTAATACGGTAATGGATAATTTTCATGTCATAAGTGCCTTCCTTGAATCCTCTCTTTCTGGATTGGTAAATATATATGGGTCAGTGCTAAAAAGCTGTAATATAGAAATGGACATAGGACTTGAAAAGTGGACAACACATGTGAAAGAAAAAAGAGACACATTAACCATTTTATTTCAAGTTTCATAAATTTTGTAGCTGCAACTCTTCTCCATTTAGTGAGAGAGGTTGATATTCATAAGAAAGTATAAAGTGTTGGACACCACTGAGACAACAAGAAAGTGTTAATAAAGTCACTAATAGTGAAGAAATGTGAACTCCACCTGTAATTATAAAAATCATAAAAGTAAGCCAAATCACTAGTTTAATACCATACAATTTATTTAACAATTGGTTTGGTTTTGTAGTCCCATGGACGTCTGACACAAGATGAAAAATTAAAGTAGTTATAGGTGTTGTAAATGAGGGCATATTATATCAAATACTGATCATAACAGATCCCTTCGACATATAATACACTGTATAGTTGTTCAGTTGTTTGGTCTTTGGTGTTGGACATCACGCGATGACAAAGTATGAAGAGTTTCATGATTTCCAATTTATAAGCAGTGTTCAACAGTGAAAAGTAATTATTCCAGTCAGTAGTCACTTTCAAGATAATTAGTTATTAGTTTAAACCCAATAACGGCAATGATAAATGGCGATCATCAAAATAACACAAGGCATGTCAATTCAGAATTGACAATAATGACTAATCATTAGCATAAATTCTATGACAACTAGAATTAAGAGCATACATGTTTTTCATTGTAGGAACATTCACTTTCTTTCAGGTCATTCTTTTAATGGAATGTTTTGCAATTTGTATTTAGAAGATTGGCTGCCAAGGGGGTAGGAGGTTGGGGGGGGGGGGGNGGTGATGGGAGGGCTTGGGGCACAGTACTGTGCACCTTTGTGTAGTGGTCTTTGGTTTTGGCTTTGACTTCTTCCTAACTTCTTGTGTGAATGTCCCATCTTTCCTTCCTTTTACATTCTCTGTGACTTCTTCCTATTTAAAAGAAAAAAAAAGGGGGAATTCAAAACCAGAGTTTATTAAAGCAGGAATGCCATTGAAAGGACCAGAGTTTTGTCAAAATTTTGTCAAGATACAGTCAGTCTTTGATCTCGATCCTAGTCAAGCAGGTGGCACAGGCCTTTCTTCTTGGCTGTGATTGAGGGTACGTCAGCCCTGAGGCAAGACAGCACATTATAGCTATACCTTATTTGGCCTATTGTTGGAGGTCATACAGTTGACAGTGAAACGTTGCACTTGTTGTATTACAACATGAACTGCCGAAGGCTTATGATTTACAGTCCATTATATAAGATATGTGACATAAAGCCCAGAGTGCATGGTTCTCTGGCAACGCATTCACACTCTTCTGATTTAATACACATACATGTACTGCATTTATTTTATATAGTTCTGCAGACCTTTGGGTTGCACAATTGTTGAAATTTGAATGATAGCAACAAATCTCAATGTAAAAGTATTTGTTTATTTCTGTATTTAATTTCTTCATCTTAGAGAAGGCGTGTTCCTTAATTATGTTATGAACAGAACTACAAGAACAAGAAATAAGCTGAACGTACACAGGAAAACTGTATCGACATCACAGATTGGTATGTGTCGGACATCACTATAAATATAAGTGTGATGACAAAATTCAAACTTAATGGAGATGTGTTGTTGGATTCCACCATCACCAAAACTCCATCACACATTCATCGCATAAGGAAAGTAAATATACATAAACACCTCAGACAGCACCAGAGATGAATTGATTGGTATAATGTGATTGGAAATTACGGTGTGATATTACAAAGTGCATGAGTTCAGGAACTTCTTTTGGTAGCCCACAAGGGCAGGAATTGATGAATGGCATGTAACAGTTATCATTCAGCGAAGGGTGACACTTTTATTGCCCTATGTGAGTTACCTGTAACCATAGTGGTTACCTGTAACTGTAGTCTGGTGTTTGGCACATCGCATTTTTTAACTTGATAAGGGCAGGACGACACAGGTGATGTCCAACAACTTTTTTAAAAAATGACCCATTCTTACTTAAACATGGACACACAATAATTTTCTGTTTTCCAGTACTTTGTCTCTCTGAAACTTGTATATGGTGCATACCAAGACCTGACGAAGAAAGAGCATCATTGTGTTAGCGCACGCATGTGAAATATGAGGCAATTAAAAGAACTGGAGTGACCAGGATTTGCTCTTGCATCTAGAGTTATTCCATTTCCCCGAACAGCAGCGGCTAGTGGCAAAAATGATGACGTCACTGAAGTTCCAGCAACAGCAGATACCTCTGTCTAACAATGTAATATATTTTTATATTATTCGGCTTGCTACTGAGATTTTGGTCATCCAAATTTAATAGTAAAGTTTGACTCTGTAAGCGAAGTATAGTATTCTGCATTTTTATTGCCTCAGCATGATTTTGTTTGACTCAGCTGCCATTTACAGTGGAATGAAAAGATTCATACCGACATGTTA
Organism: Ellobium chinense; assembly: GCA_033807755.1. Lineage (NCBI taxonomy): Eukaryota > Metazoa > Mollusca > Gastropoda > Ellobiida > Ellobiidae > Ellobium > Ellobium chinense. The sequence goes on from JAWQUT010000167.1 coordinate 999,698, forward strand.
TCACCCGTCCGCAGAGCACTGGCTAGACAGCTTGGCCGTGTGGATAGAACGTATTTGATGAACTTATATATATGGCTTATAGCTGCCATGCGCGCAGTAGGTGTAAGATTTCAGACTTAACTGAATATAACCCTGTAGGTTGTCTGGGGCAGGCAGAGGCATGATATCACGATGACAGATACTTGAAAGACTTTTATTGGAATAACAAGGTATCGTATGATTTAACTTTAACATTGTCTGTAGAACAATGCAACTTTCCTTTAATTAACCTACAGAAAAGTTCTTTGTTTTTGCTTTACAATCATCCTCATTTATTACTCTAAAATATAGTTACCAAATCCAAATGTAAATTCTATATAAGTGTTTTGTTTGTTTTTCATGTGTCGGTATAAAATATGTAATAAATCAGTCAAATCAAAAAAATACTTTCAAACTTTGAAAAAACAATTGGAACAACTATAATCATCTTGTTTATGCGGTTATTGCATCAATTTGAACAACCACAGACAAAGAAAACACATACAAGAGGAAACTTAACTGAGATAACAGGATTACAGAAAGGTGTATTGAAAAACAGCTTTTTAGCACTGACCGATATATATAAATATGCACTCACTCTTAATATAACTATCTTTGTCCAATCAAAGTTGTGGCTAAAATAGGTCAAAATAGATCACTGGGGAATGTTTAGAGAATGAAATAAACAGCTTTTCTCATTAAATTTTTTTCCACAGAAACTAGCTTAAGTACCCGTAGTTTGTGGACATTTTTGTTCAAAATAAATGAGTAAATGACATTTCCACTCATTTATCGCTCCTCTTTTAATAATGATTGTGTTCAAATGTGTCATTATTAGTTAATGTAATGTTTACAAAAATGCAAAATACTAAACAATTCCTGACAAGGCACCCTTTAAGGAGCACTAAGCTTGAGGAATTTGACCTCATAATGCCACTTGGCTGCAGCCAGCAGTGATAGTAACCATCATGCTCATGGACGCCAATTTAAAAAATATGAAATAGGTCAAAACGGATGTGGGGAAATCCATTTTTCATAAATTCAGAAGCAGGAGATACACAACTGCTGATAAAAAAAGGGTCACCTACAGTGAATTTGTGACTGACTTAGCAAATTTGAGTAAAATCCGTGGAAAAGTAGACACACATATCTCTGCACAAACTTGCACAAGTTTTTTGTTTTGCTAGGATGGATAATGTCATAACTGCAAATAGAACTAGCGGGCTTGTAAAGTATATGGCAGGTTCCACAGCCGTGGGCCCAAAAGCTGGCTTCAACTTTAACTTTCAGTAAAATAAAGAATTCTTAAATCAAACTCTTTTTGTTGGTATTTTTGTGTCTTGCTGAATGTAATTAAACATGGAAATAAAAAAGAATTGTTGCTTTCAATGTTTTTTTTGTTTTATTTTACGTTATTCAATACCAGTCGTGACGTATTTAGAAACACACCACTTTCCTGATTTTCGATACATGTATGAAAACCCCATGTAACAGTCACAAATCAATGCACACGATCCTTCACTTAATGGAAACGTTAGAACTCACGGTCGATTTGAGGCAGGAAAGTGCAAACAAAGAATAGGGCCAAGGACGTGCCTATGACAGCTTTGTTTACATCAGTCATTGTCGTACAGGCAGTGCAACCGATTCTCGGCTTCAAAGTCCATGCGAACATGGATGCATGTTTTTTTCGTTTTGAGCTAACTTTTATGCTTGAATTCGAAATAAAACAATTGTTTTTCATTATTAAGTTTGCTATTGTTGATTCCTGCAAAAATAATAGCTCTAGGCCTAAAAAAAAAATTTTAACCTCTTGTGCATCCGATTTCCCGTCACGACCGACTTTCACTTTGCGATCTTTTGAAGTTGATTCGGAAGTGGATAGCAGACGTTTTTGTGGGCTAAAATTAATTTAAAGACATTTCTTTTTATGGAGAACCTCTGATTATTTGATCAAGTTAGTAAGTTTTGCTGATTTCATGACAATTAATCTGTGTGTCGGATAACGACCTGCCGAATCACGACCTGCCTAAACGCGTAAACACTGTGAAGATTGCTAGTTTTTTTAGTCTTTCTTGTTCTTTCTCGCTATTTTCTTGTAAAATTCGTTGACAGAACATTATCGGCGTAGTACCAATCTGTTTTTATATAACCATATTTAGAAATGCCCATGCGATAGCCCTAGAAATTGGTAAAGATATATATATATTTATATAATTATATATATATATATATATATATACTCACGATCAAAAGTAAGTATACAGTTTTGTATACATTGTTATTATGTAGGGCATGGACCTAGAACAAAGCGGTCTGCAGGGATTGTTGTGAGTAATGTTCAGAATGATTTCAAAACAAAAATTCTACGATCGCGCGATTGGTTCACTCGCCCCCTTGTGCACGTGCTGTTTTGACCTAATTGCATCTACTGGTCATCACGTGATATGTAGAGTTGAATTTTCACTTAGGATTTACTTGTTCACTCAAGCAGTCTTCAAATCAAGAGAAAAGTTTAGTTTTTCTTCAGTGTTAACCATGCCACGCTTGAGTGCGGAAGAGCGTGCTCGCGCCATTGGACACCTGGAAGCCGGTGTGTCCATCAGAAGGGTTGCTATGATGTTCAATGTAACAAGACGGACAATTTACCATTGGCAGCAACGTTTTCTTGTCACTGGGACAGTTACTGAACAGCCTAGAAGTGGGAGACCCCGAATTACGACTCCAGGGGAAGACCGGTTTATCCGTACCCAGCACCTTCGGAACCGCTTCCAAACTGCCACACAAACAGCCCAGAACTTTCCCGGACATCAAGCTATAAGCAGACACACAGTCCGACGCCGCCTCCTTGCCTATGGCATCAGTGCGAGACGCCCCCTGCAGCGGCCTTTTCTGCAGCCCCATCACCGCCAGGCTCGCTTGCAGTGGGCTCGTACTCATGCCACCTGGACAAGACAACAATGGGCTACTGTTCTTTTTACAGATGAATCCAGGTTTGTCCTTGGGAGACATGATGGACGCATGCATTGCTATCGGCGAACCAACGAGAGGTATCTGCCCCAGTGCATCCACGAGGCCCCGAATAGAGGCTATGGGCAGGCGATGGTATGGGGCGGCATCACCAGAGATCACAGAACAGCTCTTGTTCATGTTCCTCTTGCTCTGACAGGAGCGAGGTATACAGCCACCATCCTCCAGCCTCACGCTATTCCGTTTTTAAATCAACACCCTGGATTCACTCTCCAGCACGACAACGCCCCATCCCACCGAGCACAAGTGACCCAGCAGTTCCTGGTAGCCCAGCACATCAACGTCCTCACCCCCTGGCCTGCCGTCTCCCCAGATCTCAACCTTATAGAGCACGTCTGGGACATCATTGGACAAGAAGTCGAAGCCATGGTCCCCCCACCACGGAACCAGTACCAACTACTTCAAGCATTGACACAGGCATGGAACAACATTCCACAGCAGCAGTTGGCAACATTGATCAACTCGATGCGGCGCAGATGCACTGCTGTGATTAATGCCGCCGGANTGGCACTCGCAGTGTCCAGTTTTAATATTTATTGCCTCTCTCTATCCGCGGCACCGTCTTGTTTGTTTTTCAAGCCGTCGGCGTTGTTTAGTACCACGCGGGGAAGACGCCAGGAGGTGATTCTGCCTATGTGGCAGCGCTGGGCAGTTGGACTAATCAGAATTGGGCATTAATTACTTCGTCTTATGCAAGGATAATTGATAGACGCAAAGAAGGAAAAAAAAACTATTATTTCTTTTTATTTCGACTAATAAATAATTGGAGGTATCCGGTTTCGACATACATGGACTCGACTGTATATATATATGCACTTTTGACAGACGTGACGCTACCTATGAAGTTGACGTGAAGTCTGTGCACTTCAGTAAGAGGCAGATAACTCTTCACCCTGTAGTAGCAAACTACAAGTACAAGAATGAGGAGTATCAGCTAGTGCGGCATGCCCTCATGTTCTTGTCAGAAGGTGCAACGAGCCTTCTTTGACACGGGAAAGGTGAAGCAGAAAGTGTAACAGGTGTGCTAAGCCAGAAAATGAGCCCTGCTGTCAAGGGAGGAACCAACTTCAAAAATGCGGCCGACATGTACAACTGGGCATCGGCTGAGTTGACCAATGGCACTGGGCTCAGCAGGAGGACTTTCTTACTCGTAAAGAATGGGGAAGAGAACTGGGACAGGCCACAAGCTGACATTGCAACAGTGCCAGGTGTGTCTTATTGTTTCTTTTCCGTGAAATTGAGTTTTGTTGAATGCTTGATGCTTGTAACACAGCCTTTGTTGGGAAAAAAACATCACCAACATAGATTTTATACTTGGTCCTTCTAATTCACTTAGATAATCTCACTATATTAAACTTCAATGGATGTCTGTCTATATTACCAGTCCAAATGTGACAGTTTGATGTAATTCACACATTGAATTGTAAGTTTCACATTTTTTTCAGGGACCTGGTAGATGCACGGGAGGAGAGAGTCAATGACTATATCTTACAGTCACGGCACCTGGCATGCTTCTGTTGCGCTTGTAGAGCCTCATACACTGCCCTGTGCATCAATGCCCACATTGTTGGAAATTTCACTGGTCACAAATTGAAACATCTGTAACATTATGATAGTTAGCATTGTGTGAATCGGCCTGATGTGGTTCTGTAGTTCCAAATCGAGAATAAAGTATCTTTTATGTGACATAAGCAATGTTTCTTTGATTTTTTTCCTTTCTAATGTTCTTATTTGTGATTAGAATGTTGTTATTTTTGTTCCTGTGCTGATTTTATCTCATTCTTTAAAGATTTTCAAAGTGTACATAATTATGACAATAATAAGGGGAGGTAATTTCAACACCTTGTTATGCTGACTACAAAGGTCTGCTGCTCATGAAATGGTCATATTTCATCTTCCCACTCAATACCCTTTCAGAAAATGTATGACACTCAACTATTCGCGACACTTAATTTTTGCTCAAATTTGGGAAATGTGTGTGACCACAGTTGTGGAACCTGCCATCTGACATTATGAGTTACCGTTTGTGTGTTTGTTGCTTGATTGTTTCCTCCTCCCCCCAATAGAGAAGATTTGCTCTCTGTTTTGTACCTTTCTAGATTTTTTGTTTTGTTTTATTATCGACAGTTAATATTTAGGCACTGCATTTAAGCATTTTAAGGAAAAGCATTTATGTTATTTTGCCTTAATTCAATGATCTTTGTGCTAGATATATGTCCTTCAGATTGCACATAAAAACGGCCAAAGTAATCTGAATGTAAAGGGATGCTACAACTTGGAATGCAAATATTTGAAAGTCTAAACTTTTTGTTTTTAGATACTAAGAGTAAACTAACACCAGTTAACTTCAAGCATAGGTAGGATCCTGTATTATTTGAAGTTTTTATTATTCATCATTTCTTTCAACGTTACTTTATTTTTATTGGTGTACAGCTCTCAGGACTTTAATTAAACTACATTTATATTTGTGTTTGTTATATCATTCATAGGAATAGAGGTCTCAGGTACAAATTCAGCATTCTGTACAAACATTAGGGCTTCCTTCACCACTTACACTGATTTGTTGATAATGATGTTTCAGCTCAAAGATCAGAAGGCTGGCAACTATCACAAACAGTCAGATTTGTTCGAATGTGCTGTATACACAAATGAGATTCTTGATGCACTTTGCATTGCAATGGCAGGTATGATGGACAATGTGTGGTTGACATGATAAATAAAGTTTATAGTTCAGTGTTTAAATGGGCTGTTTAAAATGGATTTTTGTTACCCTCATTAAAGAGATTAGGTTTTTACCTAAGTGTATGACTGTAACTATAAAGCTATCTAAATTGTACTTTGGTATCAACAGTGAGCCTAATCTGTAATAGAAGAAGTTGGAACTTTTTTTGTCATAATTCTGCGCCAATGATAATTGGGAAAAAGGTTGCGCCCTCATTTTTTTTTAAGGCACGCAACTATAGTCCAAATGCAGGTGATAAGAGTAAAGTAACCTGTCGCATAAATAACTCCTTTCATGACATATTATATGCATTGACCCAGATTATACCATCTGAACTGAATGAAAATTCTGACTGCACTGTATTACTTATGTAACCTTTGTATTTTGTGGTTCAACATTTGAGCCGTAAGTGTTGACTGTAAATGTCAGATTTCAGTATGCAAGAATATAATTGTATACAGTATATGCGTAAAAAAAATAACTTTTTAAAAAAAAAATCTCATGTTCAAGCAGTGCCTGCTCACTGTGCCACCCCAATAGACCAGATCAATAATCTCTTTCTGAAATCCCCTGAAAAATATGCTACACAGTATTACAAATTTTAGATGCTCTTCCTTGGACGAATATTGGTATAACTGAACTGTAGCCCGTTTCATTAAAATGTCATCACGTCGTTTTTGAATAACTTTCTCATATATGTGTATATATATTTTAAAGAAATGAATAAGATTTGATCAAGTCTTGATTACAGTTGCACATAGTGTTTTTTAAGTTGAACTCAAGGGAACTGGAAATCTTGTTTGTTTAATGGAATACTTTCTACGGGAATGCTTTCTTTGTCTATATGTATTGTTATTACACATGTCATTGTTTTTCCACAATTTCATTTTTCCAAATCAGTAGATTGAGAACAAAAGTATGTTGTCTGTACGGGATTGGAAAGGCAGTTGAATGTGTGATGGATGAAAATGAATGTGCCCATAGGAATAGGATTGTGTGGAAGTTCTGTTAGAAACATGGGGAAAATGAATGAGAGAAAGAGAGATGTCAGTAAGTGACAGTTATGTGCACTGAATGTTTCATGTATTTTTTTTTCATTCTTTTTGAATTTTTGTCCAGTGGAACATGGATAATGCATACATCTTGGGACTGACCAAAATACTCAATTGACCCATTCATATACAGCTGTATATCCTTTTTGAAGATGAACATTGGAAATAATAGAAAACTGAAGTTTAGGCACAAACAGGAACTAAACCCCCTATAGCTAGTAGTAAAACAATAGTATAACAGTATAACCATTCCCAGTAAGTAAAATTGGCTTCCTCCTTCTCTTTGCCACAGAAATAAAGTGCTGCTCCCTTCCCCTCACCTTTTCCGTTCAAAAACAAGATACAGTAATTGCAACACCCTTACTAGTAAGCTTAGTGTGCCTCCCAAAATGGCAGTACTATAATGTTTACTCAGGTCATTGTGACCTTTGATGGCTGTGCATGCTACTGTACCTTGGCACTGTAGGCCTAGGTCAGCTGGTGCAATACTGAAATGTACTAACAACATGTGAATTAGCATCTTAAGGTGATTTATTAAGGGTTTGTACGTATTAGTGTTTATGTGTTGGCCGAAAATAAATAATTACTAGGAACCAAGAGAAGAAAAATTGGGATCAAAAATAGTATAATCATCATCTGTGTTTACGCACAGAGTTCAGTATGTCCATTTTTTATGTGCCCCACTGTATTGTTGTGTGGTCGGCCTTGACCTAATAAACAAATTGAACTGAACTGAACTGAGATTGCGGATGGCATGTCTGGTCAGTACCTGGTTAGGCATTTGTATCATAAAGATTATTCTTCATTCACAATTTCTATAGTCTGATGCAACAGAAATGGAAATTCTTGACCTCTGAAAATACATGGTCACCTTTATTTACTTTCATTATTCTTGTTGCATGGCATTGATTGAAGCTTGCTTGCTAGGCACCACATTGACCAAAAGCAAGCAAAAATCCATGGTCATAAATGTGAGATAAAGTTACAAAGTTGCATTCTAAGCTTTGCTGTTGTAGATGTACTGCCGTATATTCTCTTGAGCTTTCTCCACATGGTAGAGTCCCCTCTTTTGATCTCGTCTTATGCCTTGTGTCTTCTTTATCTTTTTCTCTTCTTCATCCATTTTCCTTCTACACTGTCTTTTACTAATACTTATAATGGTTTATTCATCGTTGTGCAAAACAGCTTTAACAACAATGTTTCTTATCTAAATATAGTCAAGTATGCTTAAGTGAGTTTGCTGCAATCACCAGGTGTGGTGTTTATTTGGGATTTGGTTTAGCAGAAGTCGATTTGGACAGTTTTAACACAGGAAGTTTATCCTATAATCATGGTAGTTTAATTCATTGTTTTCTTCATTGTAGAAGGAAAGTTGGACAAATTACCTTTGCCCAGTTTGGCTGTAAATTAGTGTAAGCACTCTATTACTTTCATTTTAGAGCCCAGAAAAGATTAGTGGTAACCCTAATAAGGGCTGATCATTAGTTTCAGCCCTAAGATGGGCTGTGAATTAGTTTTAGCTCTAAGACAATTCGTTTTTGGTCTGTGATGTCGACCTCCTGAGACATTTTAATTTTGGACAAGGGAAAGAAGTCTTCATCACGTGGTGGGCTCATGGACAGTAATGACAAGTTGTACGACAAACATTTTAGTTGTTTTGAGAAACTATAGTACGTAAACTTTGGTTTGTACACACCTTTTACCGAATTACTCAAAAACCTGCCATTAGATGTTTCTAAAATTTTGCATCAGCCCCTGTATGGGTCTGGACGTTATGAAAATACTGATGTCAATTATCAGCATTTGGTAATTTAGAAATTTCCTTATCATTTGTTAGTAAAATATTCTCGATAATCTATCACGTCGTACATTACAACGTATCATATGTTTACCGTAACAGAACACATCACTTCCATGTTCTGTTCAAAACTTCGTGTACACTTTTTCCCTTTATATATTTTTTAAAATCATTACAATGGCATGTGCATGTAAAAATCTTCGTATGTACTCATGAGCACGAGGGAGCACCTTTATTGAACGCGTTAATGTGTGACGCTCATACTGTTTCTCATTTAGGCGTACGTTAGTCATCGGCGGCTCTGCTGTTTTGTCTGCACATTGGTAGATCCAAATATTGTGTCCTTGAAGGTAAAATTTTTAACATTGCAACGGATCACCCTATATTTGTACAGCTACTTTTGTAAAGAGGCTAGGCGTGGTCACCTGTATCACAAGATATCGAACCCCGCACTGCGAGTCCAACATGTTCTAGGATATGATATGATATCGTTTACGAGTGATTCGGAAGAGGAAAGTTAACAAGACACTGTGAATCACCACTTCGCCTAAAAGTGAGGGTACTAATACATAATTGCATTATTTTCACCTGTTTGTTTGTGTGTATGTTAGCTTTGTCACGTTAAATTTGATCATTTTGATATCTCCATTTTAGTAGATCACAGATACGCCCCTGGTCGATTTTTCACCCTCTAAAGTCTAATTTTTGTACTGTAAACCTCCTTATTGACAAAAATAACCCAGAGTGATCCAATATATATAGATTAAAGAAGGGAATTTAGATATTCTGTTGACAAAAAATATCTGTAACGTCCATGAGAAAGTATAAGTTGATGCAAAATATTCAGAGAAATCTAACAGCGGGTTCTTGAGTAATTCAATGAATAGCTTGCACAAAGCAAAGTTTATGGACTATAGTAGCGCGAAGCTACTAGGCGAGGCAACCGCACTGGCACATTTACGTAAACTACCTCTACTATTGTGCAAGTGCTGTATATGATCCTCATGTATTGTGTCACTGAATGCCTGATTATCAGTGTTTGCCCTCGCCTGCCATTCTCTTCCCTTCTCAGTCTTACCAGTCATGGTGCAGTTTAATACACACGGCCCTACCATCACGTTAGGCCATGATGCAGCTGTTCACTGCCAACTCATATTCTTAACAACTAATAACTGAGAAAAATTTTTGTTTCACATGTCATTTACTCTGGTTTGGCTCCACATCGGGGAAAGGCAAAGATAATAATTCTGCATCTGTGTCATTGTCACTGAAAGGAAAGACCTTGAGTATCAGGGATACTTTTACAATGGGCAAAAATAGAGGAATAAAACATGACTTCATTATTTATCATATTAAGAGAAAATTGAATAATCTGAAATCAGATTGAGCAGACTGGACTGTCTTGTTACTGAGCTACTTATTGTCCCACTATATACTCGATTAGAGCTAGTGCTCATGTAAAATTTTATGCTTTTTTGTTTTTAGATTGTCATGTACATTGTTCAGCAGTTGGAACCAGTAGAGATTAGGATTAGGAACTAGATAGAACTGGGTTTTTAAACAAAATCTCTGTTTTCAAGTTTTTTTTTCCAAAATTTACTGTTATCCATTATTATAAAATTCTGAAAGTGATGCGTGAGGAACAAATGATTTGGAGAGAAAGCTTATTGAGACCATTGAAAAGTATCTCCATGGGGAAGCAGTTTTGTTGAAGGAAGAGAGATATTTTGGGTGAAATGAACTACATCATGTATAAATTAAAAGGCATCTCATTTATTAGTGTGATTTCCCCTGCCCCACCCAGCGGAGGTTATTTTATACTGAGTGCCACTTTAGTTAATTTAGTGAAGTTTATGATTTTCGTTTTACATCTCAGCATTTTTTGTTTGACTTTTTGCACTTTATATACATAAAGTGATGATGATGATGATGTTCTTTCTTCAACCCATACAAAACATGATTGGGTGTGGCAGAGGCTGGGTGATTGGCCTGTTTTTTTTTCTTTTTGGGGGGNGGGGGGGTGTCATGAATGAGTAAATGATAACCGAAGCATTGCTGCAGATGAATAATGAGAACAATCATACACACATGGCCAGCAGCCATTTCATTTTCTATCTGATCTTTTCTGTTGTGTTTTTCTAGAGTTGCCAAACCTTCTTAACATCCTTGACATGACAGAGACTCTGCTTTGTGTTGATAATGGTGCGAAGCTTGTGTGCCAGCTTGTAGCAAACAATCCTGAATCTTTCCAGGAAGGTAAGCAATGACTTGAGATAGAAACAAAGAGCATGAATTTCACAGAGAAACAATGGCTTGAAATTCACAGAGAAACAGACCAATCAATATAATAACAGCCCACTGTTGCGTCCTGGTGGGAGGTAATATGCTGAGATCAAAGAATTATGAACATTCAAATTTATGAAACTTCGGAAAAAGACTTTGCATTTGGGAGTATGTTGGTGAAAGGTGGGTGGATGGAATTTTTTCTTTCAATTTCTTTACCAGTCAGATTTGTCGTGTGCTTTCCATAGCCGTAATAGGAAGTCAGTTGACCAAACTTTCAAGGATAAAACAAACCCATCCTCATTGTCAGCAGCATATATATTCATGAAATGTCTTTCAATCTTTCTGATTTTAAAAAATTATAGGAAAATGGTAACCATTTACAAATTGTTGGTCAATAATCAGAATGGACTAAGTTGGTTTTTCTTTGACATTTTAAGCAAGCTATGCCAATTTTTGTAATAATTATAAGATATGAAGTACTGCTGTTTTCCCAGGATCTGAGTTTCCTGATATAGTTCTTCTATTGCTTTGCTCATGAGCACTGAAATACAGGGATGTCAGCTGGATTTGATAAAAATAATAAAAGTCCATAAAATTCATAAAATACAGAATGCGCTGCATGTTTCATGATCCCCTTGTCTTGTTGGTCTTATTTTTGCACACTTTTCGTCACAAACAGTAAAACAATTTCCTCTTGTTGCCACATCCGAGTTTTAAATTCGAGGGAAAATCTCTGGCTACTTCAATATGAATAATCCCAGAAGTAAATTTCTGTCAGTGAAATGAGTCTTTACAAACACAGGGAACTTTCTCAAATGTCATGTGAAAAAAATCAGGGGAATCCACTATACCATACAAGTTGGTGAGTAGATAAAAGTGCCACCTAATGTAATTGGATGATATATTCAGTATGGACCACCCCACTCCGAAAAACAAACAAAAAAACCCCCAAAAATACAAAACAGTAGTTTTGGGCAAGGGCATGATAGGAAAACTGAGTTGATTTTGGCACAATAGTTAATGATTTTGAAAGTATCATAGTAGTGATGTACAGTGTTTAAAGTAACAATAACATGGTGACTCGGCCATCATGATAACCACCGCATGTTACCGTTAGATATATAAAGTCAGATTAAATATCAGTGTACAGTAACTTACAATCAGGACAAAATAATAATTATCTAATCCCAAAATCTTACGTCATACCTGCTTAGAGATTTTGGAAGGTTTCTTCTGACAAATGCTTGAAATGGTACGAGCTGTGTTAATAGTAGAGTCTCGATTAAGCCGATCTCCCGGAAATCCCGCGCGTCTATTTTTAGAAGGGGGGCGGAAATCGAGCTGCATCCGCTTGAGTTCAACGATAGCGAACAGTGAAGTAGGCTTCGAAGTAAAGAATGTTTATTTCTGATGTGAATAAAATTACTTTATACCCTTAGCACTTACTTTTCTTGAGTTTGGATTAAATGTGATGCCTGTCCTTTGTACAGTTTGGCCTGGTCATAATCAAAGTACAGTACAGCGAAACTCTGCTCATACGAGTAGTCTATGACTTAACTAACACAACGATTATTCAGCATAATCTTGTTCATAAGACCTTAGCTTAGGCCCATTGTTTTGTTTTTTGATAAAAATACTCTGAAAAAAACAACAACCCAACATAACATGGATCACACCCTGAGTCACTTGATGTGGTGTTGGTGTTTCATTACAGTGGAACCTGGATTTATTAAGTTNNNCACATCTCCCCCCAATCTTGGCAATTTTCCCGCAGTTTTCATTATGTACCATTTAGATCAAAGTATAGAAAAACCTCTGCATTAAAGAGCATTTTGAATGCGATTTCTGGTCTTTTGAATGGCTTATTTCTGCACTGTTCAACGAGTTCAATGCACTGTTCAATGGCTTCTAAAATGGTCCATAACCTTGAATAGCATGGTGGGTCAGTTCATTAAAGAGAATAGGGTCTTGCCTTGTGGGTAAGGTGAATGAGTCAGGACTGGGGGGTCACCTGCATGCAGTTAAAATTAATATTGTAAATGAAAGCAAGGCTGTGGTTTACACTAAAAAAAAAATTGGGGTTGTAGGGACTTTACAAATGCTATAAATAAGCGTATATGTCAGATTAATGCTAGTTGCATTTCATAACAGGCATGATAAAATATACAATAGAACCTACTTAAGTGGGATGACTCTATTTCTGACACATCATCCTTCTTAAGCAGGCTCCAAATTTTCTGTTTTTAGGATGCGCACAGCACTCACACACAATCATTATTAGCAGATGGCAGTTAAAATTAACCTCTGTGCCTGTGCTAGTGAAACAGGTTTTTTTTCTTTCATCTAGTTAGGAAAGGATGAAAGGTACCATGTTCTTTATCTCTAAACAACAGTCACATAAGCAGCAACATTTTGTGCCCCTAAAACTGAAATACTCACAATGTTACACATTCATTAAACGTCAAAATCCTTGTTGCCTGTCATGAAATCAGCTGCCTTGGAAACATGCTATTTTCAGTGAGAAAAGTGAATGGAATAGAAAGGAGATTGAAATGAAGTTTTTTAGGCATGAACGAGATGAATGGAACAGAAGTGTATCACTTTGGCTGAATGGGGAAGTGAATGCAGTTCCCTATTTAGGCACTGAACGGGGAATAGAATGCAGTTTTCCATTTTTCGTGAACATGCCCAACCCTGTTCCCCAGGAATCGTCTTTCTTAGATAGGGTGTCCTGCTTACGCCTGTCCGCTTAAGGAAAACACTGTGGAACTCTGATAACATGCCCACCCATCTTGAGAGTGTATTTCTAGAAGTTTTGTGCATATTTTAAAAAGAAACAGCAGATGCATGTGGTGCTCCAGTTGCACGATAAAGCTAGCAGGGTGGTTAAAAGTTCAGATTACTAAGCAGACCCAATTTTTTATTTAAACTGACATAATGTCATAGCTGAATTTGAGGCAAATGTGACAATGATCTAGCAAAACATTTAAAGTAACTGTATACGAGTATCTTTTGATTTGTTAACTTGTCTTTTGTTTGTTTGTTTGTTTGTCCTTAGTGGTGCCCCATAACTTTTTGGAGGTTTGCACTTATTTGAGTAAGTTTTTCATGCTAATAATGACTTCTATTTACTAACTTTACCCGGTAAATTGAATGGTTTTCAAGTCAGTCTACTTGCTCAAGTTTCCCTTTACAGTTTGTAAAAGCCTGATTGCCCGTGGGGAGAAACAAGAAGAAGACTCCATGGGAGGAAGGAAAAGACTAGAGTTGCTTCAAATGCTGTGCCATATGAACCCAAAGGCAGCTTTGACGGTGCGAAGCTTCTGTGTAAGTTGTTTCAGTACATGTAGAACAAGTGAACTAGACCAATATGTACAGGTTATATATGGTGTCTTTGGAATTGGTTGAGTACCAGTCACTGTTTTTAATATTCACTCTTCTGTGGAAATGTGCTTCAGGATTTGAGAGATACAGTCGAGCACAGAAAACTCGAACACACTAATCTCGAATTCACGGAAATGTCGAACGCTGTTATCGGCCCCTTTTAAATGCCTCTATTTTCTTTGTATTATTAACACGATTTTCTCGAACTCTCAACACGCATTTCTCGAACGATTTCATCATCATCTACCCGATCTCAAAGCGGCGAAATGACCGATAAATCCTTTCTTTGTCTGGCGTTGCTCGTCCCAGTGTTGGTGATAAGGGAAAGGTGTGCGGGAGTGCCGTAGTGATGGACAAGGGATCAAGACAATGCTTTGTGTGGCTCTATTGAATCAGCGGGAGGGAGGTCGTGTAGTGATTGAGCATGCACAGCGACCTGGCGGGTGGTGGACTAGGTCAACACACGCTGCGATAAATTGCGTCGAACATGACGCGATGCGCACATAGTGACGTGGCGGGGCGATAGGTAATAGCAGACTGCCGCTCCTAATTTCTTTCTTTTCCTCGCATAACGTCGAACACATCAGGATTACACTTACGCACCGAAGTTCGATTTACTCTACCGAAATCGGGTGATTTTCGTCTTCTTTTCATTAAATTCAGATAACTTGGATTATATCTGAGTGTTTGTTTGTCAAGATTTAATGTGAAACGTCGGAAACGGGGAAGGGAGGTAATTCTAATTGTGTAAGGATCAGAGCAGATTTGTGTCGTGTGGTTATCTCCCCTTACCAGTCCCTCTAGTCTATGGTAAATGTGAAAATATTGCCGTCACGGGAATCCCGAAATACGGAAATCTCGAACACTCTTTTCGATCCCGGAGAAATTCGAGTTTTCCGTGCTCGACTGTACTACCGTATACATATATTAGTAAACACAGCACCACATTATCATATGTATCCAGCTTCGTATTCTTTTGTGTGATGCTTGTCATTAATGAAATGTCATTGTTTTCTTTTACTGTTGTGGAACTGAAGTATTTCTGATGATTGTGTTTGCTGTTCTTTGTTATTGAAATCTGCACTATACATCTAATCTGTTACAGCTAGAAATGCAAAATTAAATATGATATTGCAAGAAGATCAATATTTGACACTATACTGGATTCCAACAATGTGTGTTCATTCTTCATCAGTATCAATTATGAGGCTCATCTGTGTCTACTTACACTGTGTTGTACTTTCAAATGATTATAGTGCATGCATGTGGATATGAATTATCCCTTTTGTGAAGGATCATCTGCTGGCTCCAGTAGTGTCCGTTTGGAATGTTGTCAACTTTATGTAATTAGCATATCAATAATAATAGCTCAGCATCTCATGTGAATTTCAGTTAGCCTAAAGGTAAAAAAAAAATTCTGTCAAAAATGGGATGGATACCCACTGTGCCCTCCACACCTGCATCACTTTTTTTTCCACTTCTGTGATGGTTTTGTAAAGTGCTCAGACTTTATACAGTGCAAGATTACAGAAACAAAAAAAAAGTTTGATGTGCAACATGTTTTGAATGATACTTCCAGAGTTATGGAAGTTTTGCACCAGCTTTGCCTTTTTAGTTTGTTTTTAGCACAACATCATATTTATTTAAAACAAACAAATGAGCATATGTTTTTTTTAATGTTGTTTATGCACATTCAGAATGATGAACTGAAGAGTAGGTTACAGTTCTCACAATGAAAGAAAAAAAAACCCATCTCTTAGTGCAAAACTCAAACAGTAATTTCAGATGACAAAAATGGAAGGCCATCATGATGACCGTTGTATCTTTTTGTACCCTTACACCAAATTTGAAGACTGCAGCCATGATAGTTTGTCCGGAAAAGTGACACATGTGTTTCCAAGTCGCCAAATTTGTAATAGATTCTACTCAGGGAGTTATCTCAACATGAATTTGGAGGTCATTTGCGCCATTTTGAGACTCCAAAAGACCATTGATTTGTGAATCTGTTATTGATAGAAACGAAAACACTGAGCCATAATAGCAATAGCCCCACAACATGCTGATCCATTAAATGTATGAGGGAAAGCAGAACGTTAAGAAAGTAATCCTGATAGTCTCTGGCACAAATCTACACATAAGCAATACTTAGGTATGAGTAAAATAATGTGACAGTCCACTGATGACATACTGTACATGAAAATCAAAACCCAACAACTCTCTGAAACATTTAAACCATCTGACTGTTACTATTCACTGTAAAGCTATGCACTCGAAGTGCACAGGTGATAATGTGAAAGTATAATATTGTTTGGAAACTGAATAAACATAGAATGGATATTCAGATTCCTAAGTCTAAGTTGATTTACATAATAGTCTTAAGGAATAAAACTAGAATTTTTATACAGTCATAATTTCAAATTGGAAAGCAGTGAAGTTTATTTGATTGTTTCATGTTTGGGAAAAGCAACACTTTTAAAAAAGATCTAATGCTGATAAAAAGTAAATGTATGTTATTCAAATTTGCTATAAGCCAGATATACTCCATACAATTAAAGACCGATGTGGAACCATTTGATTTGCACTAAATGAATATTTAGGTTTTTCTGAGTCAACATTTCTCTGAAAGCAGATTCTGATCAAATTCACCCTATGTAATTCAAATTTGTCATAAGTCAGATAAAGTCCATAGAACAAATTGTGGATGTGAAACCATTTGCATTGGGGAAATATTCAATTTTTAAGAGTGTACAAAATCTCTCTATTTTTTTTAAATTGACCTAGATCTAATTCGGATGAACTGTTACCTTATGTTATTAAAATTTGTCATCAGGCGGATAAAGTCTGTAGAACTAAACATCTTCTGTGGAACCATTTGCACTAAGGGACAACAGGTTTATCTGTGACAACAAAATTTCTCTTGTTTGAAATGGCTTAGATCTAATTCTGATGAAATTTAACCATATATTATTCAAATTTGTTACAAGTACAAGCTGGACAAAGGTGGCACATCTAAAGATCTATGTGGAACCATTCACACCAAGTGAATATAGTATTCATTTTTTTCCGAGTCAACTAATTTCTCTATTTGAAATTGGCTCAGATCTAATTATGATGAAGTGTTGCCAGATTTTATTCAAATGTGTCATAGGCTGGATAAAATCTGTCAAACTAAAGGTCTGTGGGGATCCATTTGCACTGAGGGAATTTTAATAATACAGTCGACTCCGCTTAATCGCCCATCCTCGGGATCACGGAAAAAGTGATCGATTAAGCGGAGCGGCGATTAAGCGGAGGAAGTAATTTCGGCCATATTTTTGGTAAGAAGATTAAATTTCTTTGATGTCATGATTTGATATCGTGCACTGACACCTTCTTGTCGCCAGACTCAGGACAAACTCGAGTTTGACGAGCACAAAATGTTTGATCTCCGCGGTCTCTCTCATTGGCCACCTCGCAGTAACCCAGCAGACAATAAGAAGTAGGATGGCATGGTCGGGGTAGACCGTTCATCCACATGACATGTTCTCTGATCTGATCGAAATCCACCAGACAGGCGCAATCAAAGCGTGGGGGGAGGAGACTAAACCACGGCTTTCGGTGCAGTAGCATTATCGGACGGGCGAAAGCGGTGATGCGTAGCGTGGGACGAAGGGGGACAAGGGGATAGGGAAGGTGGAGAGCAAAGGCTTATCACACCTATTTCGGGGTGGCAGCTGTCACTCAGTCAACCGGTCTGCCATCCGTCGTGCAGTTAAACCGTCTGTGTACATTGTTTGTTTGTCAACTGTAACCCTTCAACCGCTGATCTTTGAATTCATGGGCGCTGAAGAGTGGTCGATTATCCGGAGTGAGAGGCGATTATCCAGTGACTTTTATATAGAAAAAAATCGGTTCCCTGGGAAACGAGGCGATTAAGGGGAAAAGGCGATTAAGCGGAGTCGACTGTAATAATAACTTGTATTTGTACAGCGCCCAATCCCCGAGGTGGGCTCTAGGCGCTTTGACATCTTAACATTCTCTCCGATATGCGCGCAAGCTCACTTCAGTACAATAAGAATGAGAAAACACTCGTACCTGAACACACACACACGCACCCACATACAGTCGAGTCCATGTATGTCGAAACCAGATACCTCCAATTATTTATTAGTCGAAATAAAAAGAAATAATAGTTTTTTTTCCTTCTTTGCGTCTATTAATTATCCTTGCATAAGACGAAGTAATTAATGCCCATTTCTGATTAGTCCAACTGCTCAGCGCTGCCACAGAGGCAAAATCACCTCCTGGCGTCTTCCCCGCGTGGTACTAAACAACGCCGACGGCTTGAAAAACAAACAAGACGGTGCCGCGGATAGAGAGAGGCAATAAAACTGGACACTGCGAGTGCCAATAAGTAGCACAATAAGTAGGGCGTGTGTATTACACCACCACTGATAAGACAGTAGGGGGGGGAGAATGCAATAGGGCTCGGCTGAAAAATCGATTGATAATTAAACATCTCGGCAGCAGTGTATACGTACACTGGCGCATTGCACTGTGACGGTAAATAAACAAGAGGCTGCCCTCGTGACCTCCCCAGTGTGCTCGCTCGCTCGCGTACGGTTGACTCATCTTTATCATTTTCAACTTGAATTAAAATGAATTTGTCCTCTAAATAATGGCTTCCTCTAATCCTGTAAAGAGAAACCTCAAGACTCTTTCCATTGAGTCGAATATTAACATGCTCCAGGAAATCGACAGAGGTGCGATGTCGAAGAATGTCATAGCTGAGAAATATGGCGTTCCCGTTAGCACGCTTTCTACGATCTTGACAAACCGGGAACAAGTGGAAGAAGCGGCGGCCTCTTCATCTATTAAGCTACTGCTCAGAGCGATTTCTTAGAAAAAGAAAAAATCCCATTTAAAATATGCCATCTTTAGTTACATCCCCAGGGTGCTCGCTCGCTCGCATACGGTTGACCCGCCTTGGAAATCGTTAATCGAATCCTGATTTCTCCAACTCATTGGGGTGGTCCCAGCGAATTGGAGTTAAGCGGACTCGACTGTATATATGTGCGCACGCACACACATGCACACATACATACATGCATGCACACATATATTCATACACAGTAATACAGATCCAGCTATGTTTAACTAAGAACCAAAATGTTTACTGAATCATCACTGAATAGATGTGTTTTAAGTAACCCCTTGAATGCAGCCTATGAGTCGGAATTTTTAATATTCTGGAGAAGGTTATCATACAGAGATGGTCCTGTAAAACTAAATTCCCTGAATTCCTTCAAGTTTGTCCTGGGCTTTAAAAGAATAAGAGAATTTTCAAGTATTTTTAAGAGTGTACAAAATCTCTCTATTTGAAATTGGGTTAGATCTAATCCTGATGAAATGTCTATATATATCAAATTATTTTGTCAATATCTGGATACAGTCCATACGAAGGAAGCTTTATGTGGAACCATTGGCACCAAGTGTCAGTGTCTGGATACAGTCCATACAACTAAAGATCCATGTGGAATCATTTGCTCTAGTCTAAATGAATACTTAGGTTTTTCTCACTCAACAAAATTTCTTTATTTTAAATTGGCTTGGATTTAACTCTAATAAAATGTAACCTTATGTTATTCAAATTTGTAATAATCATACATATTTATAAAAAAATAAACAATTTATTTATGGTCCGTGTGGAACCATCTGCGAGGGCATTTGTGGAACCATTTGCATCGACAAAATTCAAGAATTAAAATCAAGTTTTATTTTAAAAATCTCTCACCACAGAAAATGAAGCAGTTCTGATAAACTTAACACTGAAGACTGATAGAACAAGATGGGCAGGAAGACAGTAGGCATTAGTTTTGAAATCTTATCAGAGCTGGCCAAGGATTGTCCGTGTAATGTGACATCTATTTGAATAAAGGTGCGGTAACAAAAACAAACAAACAAACAAACCTGATTATAATTTTCATGTATCCAGTCTTGTTTCACAGCACTGTATTAGATCTACTTTGTAGATCGATAGAAGTTTGCCTCATTAGTTGTCATTACTTGGGAACATAATAATGTCCAAGGGTGTATATCCTTCAGTAGAACCCCCGATTGACATGTGTATGTGACTGTCAGAATTGTCATGTTTCATCAGCTGTGAAGTGATCAACACCACTAGACAAACATCAGTGTTTGTCATTGAATGCTATCATCGCTTATCAGGCAGACGCCCTTTGTCCTACGCTTACCTGTGTGAGGATTGGAGCTGTCATCAAGCCAGTCTGGCCCACCCATCATTCAGTCAGCCACCTTTTCTCCTTTTGCTAATCTGTGCGATGAGACATGCTCTTGCACAAGCAATCATCACAGCCAGTGGGTCACGTTTGCCCATTAGTTGTTCATGTTAAGCGTGACTCTGTCTGGGATAACCTTGATGTGGTTACACAGCCTACATGCTTCTTTGAAGCCAAACTGATAATCCTTCGACTCGACAAAAATCACAATTCATATTCTATAACCTACTGAAATTTCAGTTAAATTAAAATACATACATATAGAAGCCTAGTTGGCTCATTTCAAGAGCATTGCATAATGATTGACACTTAAATTAAACGCAAGAAATCACTTTATGATGGGAAGAATGGGACGATTTGTCAGAAATGGAACCACTCACTTATGTGGGGTTTCTTTTCCAGGCTTGAAGTTGAGAATATGGAAAAATACTGACATTTTGCATGTTTCCCAGTTTTCTTGATCCAAAGAGCAGAAATGGCTCTCTACTATAAATACAACTATTAAATTTGCCGTTTATTTCTTATACTATGGTGAGCAAAAGAAGCATTTGTTGTGTTGACAGCCTTTTTTTTTTTTCCAGCCAGTCATTCACTATATACTTTATCATTTTTGTGTAGGTTGAGCACTGTGCTATGCCTGGATTTGCTGTGTCAGTTTCCATTCAGATATCTCAGTCTGAGCCATGTGAGGATAAAGGAGGAAATTGTAGTGACATTATTCCCTTCTTTACCAGCCTACTTCTGGGTAGTGACGTTGGAATCCGGAATTGGATATCTGGATTTGTCAAGGCTGGACAGAAAGTAAGGTCACCAGAAAGTTGGATGTTTGAAGGATTGCAAATTTGGAGGAGGAAATACTGTTAAACTAGTCTAATACACTTTGTCTCTGTGTGAGGGGAAGCATGGCTGAATGGTGGAAAGAGATCATAAGGCCACGGGATGAAATCATATGACAGGTTTCATCATATGGGTTTTTCCTGAATGATGGATTCCGTCACTTGATTTTCCCAATTTTAAGGGCACTGTCTGAAAGTTTGTTGGAAGTTTGGTTATGGCTGCCATATGGACAGATTAGAACTGATAAAAGAGCACACTGGTTTCATTAGACTGGATTTACAAAGTTCCATGCAATTTCAGAGGTGTTATTTGGATTTGAAGACTCATTTGGAGAATGGAATCCATGTGGGATACACATAATTGGAAGTTAAAATTCTCAATGTGGGCTTTTGTTTTCAAACTTAAATACAGTATCCCTTGTAGCCTTCGTAGCACCTGTCTGTAGCACCTGTTTCCCAGTTAACACCCGCAGGTGCACATCTTCAGTCGCATGACAGATTTCTGTCCTGTGACACATTTCATCACTTTTTTCTCATATCCAAGGGGTGCCATTCGAAATTTTGTTGTAAGTTTTGGTACTGCTGTCATATTAACAGATAAGAATTGATAAATATAAAAAGTTACTTCTGGTTTCAGTTTCATTAGACTGGATTTGCAAGTTCCATGTGATGGTAGAGGCCGTTGTTTGGATTTGACTACTCATTTGGAGAATGGAATCCAAACAGAACACAAAAATTCAGCAACCGCACTTTCCAGTGTGCATTTCTTTCCATAGACAGAGATACGGTGTACCTTGTAGGCCTAGCAGCACTGCCACTGGTTCTGATTGAGTTTCAAGCTTGCTTCTCTTTTAAGATGGCCAATATGCTGGCGTATCAGTAGATTTACAGAAAGTGTAAATTTGCTGAGATGGTCTGACTCATGATTGGAAAGAAGACATCTATGTGGCAGTATCCTTTAGGAGCACGCAAGCAGTATCAAAAGACTAAGCAAAGCGCCCTATTTCTTCCCTTGGTCCACGCCAAGCATGGGAGAAATACGAGATTTTGAAGCAAGTTTCTTAGCCTTTGATAATCAGTCAATTTCTGATATTGGGGAGAGTAGTTGGAAAGTCTAATGAAAAGAGAAATTAAGAGTCAGTATGTTGGCTTCCTCTTTCTGCATATGAGTATGATTCTTCATTTATGCTTCTTTAGTGTTAACAAGATTGATTTATAAATAGATCTAGTATAAATTGCTTCTCTGAAAGTAGCTATTTCAGACTGAAATATGTCGGAATAGGCAGTTCTTAAGCCTAAACAGCATAAAGTGTTTCAGCTTCTGGGGGCCTTTGGCTCACAAATCCCATACCAGGGCATAGCCTCTGAACCCCTCAATGTCTTTTGTAAAGTTTTATGCGCACTCTTTTGTTTCTCTGTGACTTTCTCCATGTCACAAATTTTATTCATGTTTGACGTATTGGTTTTGTTTTAATTTGTAAGACTAATCAGGTTTTGGCATGGAGTCACAGAATTAATATAGTGGGCACAGGCACATATCAAGCCAAGATGGTCTATTGGGCTTGATGGAGCAGCAGGTCAAGCAGTTAAGTCCATTGTGGTTAGGTGTACAATCTTTACCATTTTTGCAGAGACGTTTGGAACATGCCCCATCGATGCTGAATTTTCTGAGAGAACACTTGCTGCGGCAGCTGATTAGCTTGACTCCTGACCGGGGGCACACCATGGATGAATCCAAGACCGTTGCTGCTAGCTCCTTGATTAAGCTGTACAATGCCTTGAAGGGAATTGCCACAATGAAGTGTGTATGCTTGATGTATTTGTAGGGTGAGGAGGAGGGGTATCTATGGTTGTTGGCTTTGAATGTAATTTGTCATGTGAACAGAATTTGACACTGTTTCTATCAGATCACCAGTATTGACAAACACACCTTGCAAACCTTGATGAAATGTGAAAAATCCTACAAAATTGTCTCATGTCAGGTCATTTCCTTCCACACAGTTGTAATACCCACATAATCAGGACAGTTTGCTGAAAACAGAGCCATCCCATAAACCAAGCCTAGATGTAGTGGGTGAACCACAAGAAAGTTTGCTTAACTCAAAGTCAAATAACTTCAAGAGTTGAAAAGAAACTGGGATAAAATTTTAAGTTTAAGCACTATTACAGAAAATATAATCTGTGCTTGTTTCAAGTTTCATAGATCTACGAGTAGGTGCTAACTTTTGTCACAGCAAAGAAATCAAAACAATTGTCAAACAATGACGTGCCTGGTATTAATGCATGCAGGGTGTGTTATTGTTAGACCCTGATGTGTTTTTAAATTTTTCAGCTGTGACTTCACCATAGCAACAAGATATTTGAAATATGCTGCATTAGCAGATAATGTTTTCCTCTGCTGATGTGTGCCAGATATCAGTTAGTTAAACTTTGAAATTAGTACATTTTTTT
>JAWQUT010000167.1:1027976-1056528 GCA_033807755.1 Ellobium chinense
AAATCCCACCATAATGGCAACTTACTTAGAGACATTGGTGTTGAATGTAATGTTTTAAGGCTATGCATACACTAGATCATTCTCTTTGCAGTGTTTACGCTTCGGGACTTTTGAGCTGTGAGGCTGGTGAGAAGGCTCAAGGCCAATCTAGAAGCTATTGGAACTCATGGGCTGACTTGAGTTGTTAATTATGGGATGACTGAATGACTAAATTTAGATTTGATAGTTACGCAGTAAGCCATAGAAAGTACGAGCCAGTTATGTTTACATTTCCCAAGAGGATATGCGCTGTGGTATCTGACGTGAAATGTGTTGTGTAGTAAAAATTTTCTAGCTCTGTCATCTGATTTTGCTGCTTCACTGGACAATATGAAAATGATAAAATTTTCATTATTCTTTGAACTATGATTATGTCTCCATTTCTCAATATTTTCAACAGATCTATAGATGAGGAGCAGCAGGCAGTGAATTGGTTCCGATGGCTGATGACCTTGGAAGGTAGCTTTGAAAAGTGAGTTGCAGCTTTAGGATAAAATAGTGAACATGTTTTGAAGAAACGAAAATCTTGTAAATACAGTCAAACCCATTTAAACTGTCCCCCAATTATGCTGCCACCCCTGCACACTGCCTATATTTTGCCTCTGAACTGGGTGGCTGGCTCGCTTTAAGCGACGGTTTGGCAGATGGGTGTTCCCACTTATATTTTATCAGCCTGGTTCTTCCTGTTTGTTGGATTTTATATTTGTTCTTCACGGGACTCGCTGAATTCTTCAATTCGACCTTTCATATGAGATAAAATAATTTTATTGTTACATTTGAAAGATTAAAATTAGTACATTCAGGATCAGTATAGCATGACAAGTATTCTGAGGAGCATTTGTCAATTCACAATATTTACCCTTTAAATGCAGGTCAGTATGACAGCTAAGTAATTCAGGCAATATCTCAGAGTTCTTCACATTAGTGCTTGGTCTAGGGTTAGGGCAGGGTTAGAAACAGAAAGGCCTCGTAGATAATAATGATGTCATGGGGCTGTCCCAAGTGTGGTTTTATTTTCCACTAATCCTATCCCCAGCCCTGCCCTTAACCCTAAATCAAGCACTAGTTAGGAGTTTCTATAATTCATTTGCAAAGTAGCAACTTAAAAATGACATGGCTTGCAATGTGGTCCAGGTGAGGTCGTGTGCGGTTTAGGAAGCTAATGCTGTGCAGTTGACCATTCTAGTTGTGGGTTTGAATCCCATTTTTTTTTTTTTTTCATTTGATCATGCTGTTGGGCCTGCTTAGGAAATTACAACTTTTCAGGTAAACAAATGTTGAGCTGTGTTTCACATGTTCTGACATTTTTTTTTTCTCAAACTGTTACTTGGGCCTGCTTAGGAAATTACCTTCTTAGTGTCAGAAATGTTAAAGTTCTGACCATAATGGAATGCTAGGCTAGGCTAGGATAAAAGCATTTTGCTGTCACAAGCAAACTATACTTTAAGATCTAGAGCTAGGTTACCTCGACACAGGTGCAGCTTAGGTCTAATATGTCTACACTGTTATGTTTTAAGTTCATGAGAAAAAAACTGCTGTAATCAAGATCTCTCTTGTATATATTTTCACTGGTTAAGAACTCTTATCATGTGTGCTTTCCCTGTCCATGTCCCTACCCAAAGGGCTAGATGAGAGAGTCCTGTTAGAGAGAGAGAGAGAGAAAAATAGATTCTAATCTAGATTTTAGATCTACATTATAGAGATTCAGTATTTGTAATAGTAATAGACTAGGCACAGAGAGAAGAGATGGATAATGATCACACTGAACTAGAATGATTAAGGAGCCCACCATTTGCTAATGATTAAAGGCATGGTTAATTCAACTAGGCTAAAGTAGTAGAGTCAGCAGTGAAATACAAAAATGTAGAAGTAGTTAGAGACATTGGTTTGAGTCTCACTTCTGACTAAATTTAATGTTGATAAGAAAGATGAGCAGTTTTTAGAATATTTTAGAACTCTAGAATTCTAATATTGTTACAGATACAGTGATGAAGCTGTGAACTTCATTGTAGTGAACATAATACAGAAACATTATTCCTTTGTAAGTCTCTGTTTGGGGCCTTCCAGAGTGTTACATTATGTTTGAAACCTATCAAATTAGGGGTTGCTGTAAAGATTAATTTTCTATATATTATGTAACTGGAATAATTCAGCATTATCATTATTATATGGATACAACTTGGGACTTTTGTGTAACCCATACTTTTTAATTGACCAAACTCAGGTACATGCCATTTTGAATGATTGTTAAAAAAATTATGTCTCTAAAATAACATCAAAGTGTTTGTATTTACAAAGGTAAGAAAGATGGGCAGTTTTGGGTAAAGTTTTACAAGACCAGTGGTTTAACAGATGCAATGATGAAGCTGTGAATATTGATATTGCGTAATGAAATCTTAAAGTTTCATCCCTATATGTCTTAACATATAAGGTTTTAGGGGTGAGAACCGTATTGAAATGCTTGAAGATGATTTCATTCACAGATACTATTCTCTTATTATGATAATGTGAAATTAAGATTGATTTCCCTATCCTTTTTATTACCCTCAGTTTTAAAAGCCAACCACACTTACAGGTTCCAGCTCTCAATAGCTTGCAAAGAGAAAAGATATACTATATGTTCATTTTAAAATTTTGTTTTTTAGTGATTCTCAAGCTCATTTGAAAAGCCTGGAGCAGATATAAGACTTGGCATTTAGCTGCATAGTTCCATGTTCTGTTTAATTGTAGCACGAAATAATTAAGTGGGGAGTCCTAAAGCGGACACAAGATGAAGTGTGTTGCTTGTGCAAGTAATGCTTTTAACTCATTGGAGTCGAGCCTTAATTAAATATTGCAACACCTGCTGTCGCACTATTTTTACCACTTTTTAGGTACCTGTATTTTGTAAAGTATTTTTTGTGAGCTGAATATGTGATCTGCATGATGAGTACAGTGATTTTTGACATCATTTGCTGAGTTTTCAGTTATTAGCTGGGTTTAGGTACCTGTATGGGGTGATTTTTTATTATTTTTTTTTTGACTCTTCCGCCACATTTCATCGTCACTGTCATCGATAATTTGTCTTCCATTATCTTCGCACAACAAATCACTATCCTCATCCGAACCTTCCTTTATCACCAACTCTAGAACTTCGGTTGTTTTCAGTCTATGACTTCGCCTAGCCATCTTGTGTCAACAAAACGGAGTTGAAAAGGGCACGGCCGGGCACGCTAAAAAAAATGTATTTTCCCCACTAAAACGAGTTCCAATTCACTAAGGGAACTCATTCTAATAACAATTAGGGCTATGGATCATAGTATTATTCTTAGTTGCCGCCCTTTAACCGCACAAGACACAAACGAGCGCTATAAATATTGCCGCATCCATACATGCGGCACGACGCCAAGAGCTGTAAGAAGTGCCGCAAACCGTTTTGCAGCATGACTCCAATGAGTTAATATTATGTTATAAGAAGCCGTTGTGTCCAATCGAGAATCTCTTTTTAAAAAAAAAAAAGATGGCTATTAAAGTGTGTGCTGCAGCAATTGTGTGTAGCATGCAGTAGATACATAGGGCAGATCCACTTTTAAACTCACAAGTGACTACCCCCATATCCCCCCCTTCCCTCACCACCACCACCACCACCACCACCACCAGAAGTAGTTGGAGGCATTGGTTTGAGTCCCATTTCTGATTATATTTTGTTGTTGATAAGATTGTTACAGATACAGTGAGGAAGCTGTGAACTTCAGTGTAGTAAACATAGTACAGAAACATTATTTCTTTGTAAGTAACACGGGGTTATTATGTTTCGTTACACTGGAGAACAAAGGTAATGTCATAAATCTAACTATAACAGTGTGGAAACTGGCCCACAACATTTCAATTCAAAGTTCAGAGAGAGAGACTGTCAGCGATCGCCTCAGAGTGCTGAAGAGATAGGGGAAAGCGTTCCGAAGGATTTTTTTTCCTCAACATGTTTAATTTTCCTTACAAGTCATTTGATAGGTTGGGACTTGTCCCATTTGATCCACTCAGTAGAGATCAGTTGTTAGGCCTACCGTTCACGTCATTGCAGTTAGTTCCCAATCATGGAAGTTTTTTTCCTTGACTTTCTTTTCTTTACTTCTAAGGCAAGATTCATTTTGTTTGTGTGGTTGTGGACAGTATTTTTTTTACCAGACTCTGGCTTCTTGGTGCACGACATAAGCTACCAGGTGAGTGCTACACTAGTCGGTTGTCATGATTACAGCGCTGCCAATAGTGAGAGGGCAGTGTGTAACCAGTATTAGGCATACGTGATGATATATTGATGGTCCCACCCTCATCTCCCCACCACCACAGTCATCCTGCTGTAAGCTCTGCTCTTTGATGTAGGTCTAGGCAGTGATTTTTGGACTCTGGCTTTCCGACTCGAGGAAATGGAAAGGGCACACTCATAACAGTGAAAAACAGCTCTTTGATTAGTGTCCGCGCTTCTCCATCAGAGGGGGCTGCTGATGAGAGGTCCGTTTCAGTGAGAAAACGGTCAATGAACAGAAAAAGTGTACATATAGAATGATGGGAGTCATGTGTTGGAGACATATGCAAAAGACAGGTTTACTGTATTTTAAACCATTCCTTACCAAACCTTGTTTACTTGCTATATTGATGCGTGAGAAAAGACGTTACATGTATATGCTTTCGTCATAGGTTTGGAATGCATTTTGTAATGTTTTGTTATTGTTTTTGAGGACAAAAATATGAAACCTTGGATAAGCAGTTTTGCAGAGTTATTCATAATGGTTTGATTGGTTGATCTTTTTGGAACTACAGTAGAACCTGCTGAAGCGAGACAGCTGTTTCTGACAAATCATGCTACTTTAAGCGTGCTGCCCATCATTAGGTGATTTAATGTGATTAGTTCAAGTGTTTGTCATTTTGCACAGATACTGGATGAGCCAACTGTGCATGTCTTGAAATAGTGCATTCATGCGATCCCAGTGGTTATCACCCTGAACCATTGTCACTCTTAACGTGAACAATCAATGGATGAATCTCACCCACTGCTATGATGATTGGTTATTCAAAGGCATCACTCGCTACACAGATTAGTGAAGGGAGAAAAAATGGCTGACTGACTAATAAGTGAGCCACCCTAGTCCAGGGAAAGCCCCAATTGTTGCGTAGGTAAGTGTGGGACAAACTGCGTCTGACCATTTTGAGAGCCTCACTGGCTCCGATGAACTGGTGTCAAGTAATGCTGATCACTTCACGGGTGATGAAATGGATGCACACCATTCATGTTTGCAAGCAAATCAGGTGCTGTGACTGAGCACAAGGATAACAATTTACCCAATTTCTGTTAAAAATCATGTAATTGTCAGTTTTTTTGCTTCCGAATCATCTTGCTTAAGCACAATGTCGCCCCAGCTAAAATGTACACATTTAAATAGTTAAAATTCTGTTCCCCAGGAATTGTCTTGCTCAAAAAGGGCGTCCCGCATGCTTAAATGGGTTTTACTGTATAAATTTTCTTGCTTGAAGTATCATTTTCTCTCTTGTGATCTCATTTAATTTACCGAGCACCCATTTTATCATAGAGATTGTGTAGAATGGTGTTGTAAAATTAAATGGCATTATATGCCAAAGATTATGAAGGAACAAAGTTTAAAATTGTGATGAAGAAATGAAATAAAATCGGAATCAGATTTTGTCACTGTCATTGGCATACTTATCATTTGAAATAGGATGTTTTTTAGTGTTGCATTTTAATTCCATGCACACTTTGCAAGTTTACAATTCTACACATTTAAGAATTCATTGTTACCATTTCTGCAAATTATCATTCAGCCGTTTCAGTGGTTTGGAAATGGGAGTGATTATTCACCTTTTGTCAGGGTTAAAATATTGCATTATGGTGTACGTGGTAATTTAAGATATGATCAGACTGGGTTTTTTTTTGTTGTTGTTGTTTTCAACCTTTCATTTGTTGGAATTGCCCCTCAGTTTTATCATATCTCCCATATTTGCCCGCTACATCGCCATTATCATAATAGTGAATATAGTTTTAAAACATTACATCTTCGTGGATATGCATTTTAGGAGGATTGTTGGCAGTCTTTTTTGTGTGTCAGTGTGTGACATCTATGTTGATTTATACAGAATTGTGCCCCTTGATCAGGTATTAAACATAAGGGATAGAATTTATGAAAATGATGTACTAATATCAAAATTCACAGCTTCATCACTGTATTTGTGGAAGTGGAATTTTTTACTTTTGTGAAATTATAATCATTCGGTGTCGCATTAATTTAGATTTTTTTCCCTTTTTTTTCAAAATGGCATTTACTGTACTCAACTTTGGTCAGTCGATTGGTTATTTAGATAAAAGCGTCTAAAGTTTTATCAAAGTTATGGTGCATTATTCTAATTGCATGTAAAATATAGGCATTAAAAACCCTTAAAATAAAGCCTAAAATGAAGAATTCATATGTGAAAACTACCAAGCATAGCTCAAGTGTAGTTTAGAGACTTAGCCCGAAAATAAGGCAGCAGCAATTACTTTTAGAAGGTAAAGCCCAGCTGCATTGCTATTATGAACACCACAGTTGTCTATACATCAGGCACAGCCTTGAGACTCATGAAGCATATTAAACTGGAGTCAGCTGGGTCACATGACACACAAAGCAGCAGATTTGCTTGTGGATGGGTGGTTTTGTTTGTTTGAGCACATTTTGGGAAACAGAACATACATAAAGAAACCCAGGCCCTGTTTACTAAATTGTCTATGAACTTCCTCCTTCAACACACACAGACAACACTCTCATTACCCACTCCTTCCCCACTTTTTTCTTGCCAATCAGACATTAAAACCTGGTACCCTGTCACAAACTGACTCATTGTGACTCAATTTTCAGGTACTTGGATAAGACAGACAGCCCTGGTGAAATGCTTTTCCTGCTGGCTTTGAATTTTCACAACAACCAAATGCATGCTATCACAGACCTCGTCTGTACTACTCTGGGAATGAAGGTTAGTTCGTAGAAGCTTTATAGACCTCTGATAATTGTCAATATACGAACCATTGAAGAGGTTTTTATTGTAGTTTTAGAAAAAAACATGGTGTAATGCATGAAATAAAGATCAAAATAGAGATTTGTAATATTGCTGTATTCACAGTTTTCTATTCTGTGTGGTGTTAAGGACTTTTTTAGGGTTAAAGTGCGACTAAAGTGCCAGAAAAAATGTGATTTCCAACAGTTTTTATATTTTCAGTATCAAGTTTTAGATCAAAGGTCATCATTTTTGCTAAAAAATAATATTTCGAAATTAATTTTACAACTTTTAACCTATTCTGAAATTGTAAGAAAAAAAACGTACCGGAAACGTCATGTCAGCGCGGAAGTCGCGGTGTTGTCGATCGAGAACAATGACAGCACCGGTCGAGCCGTATCAGTTCGAGCCCCTGCGCCGAAAAACAGATGACGAGGATATAATTGAGGAGAAGACTATTGGACCACCATTTCAGGAATGGTAAGCAAGCATTCTGTCACAGTTTAGCTCTCTGTATTGTTGACCAAGTGCTAGTCTAGACTACTCTCAACTTAGTAGACTAGTCTCGATCTAGATCTAACTTTGCTAGCATGCATGTCCACATCAGTGTTTACTTAAACAGATGCCTGCACGTGCTGTACGGTGTCTTCTGTGGATCCATCTCTAGATTTACAGTTTACCGCACAACAATAACCCATTGTTTCCACGTGGGAGCGAGCCCTACTGAGTGCAGCGCTACGCGTAATAGCCTTGAGCCCGACGCGTAATAGCCATGAGGCGTGTACACCGGTGTTGGTGACATCACGTATTTCTGGCGAGGCGAGCAGCGGTGACGCTAACACAGGAGGGCATGGGCATGTGTTTCTTTGTGATTTCTTCGAAACGCGTTAGATTTGATGGGTTTGAGAAGGTCAGAAGGAAGTTTGAATCACTGATGCATGTTAATATAGAAATTTCACAGGATTCTGTGCACTACACCATAAAAGTACTTTAGTCGCACTTTAAAGCGTGCTTTTTCTTTGATCCTCTGAATAATCTTCATAATGTACTATTGGTTCAAACTTTTGATCATAAAATAATGTGCGTTCTTGTTGGACAGGAACTTATTAATATTTGTAAACTTTTTGCAACGGTGAGGAATAATTTTATTATTGAAGTGTTAATGTTATCCTGACATTGTAATGTGTATCATGTTGATCCAAAATTTAAAAAAGGTTGCAGCCTCAATCTTTTCAATAATATGATGACCAATATAATGTATGGCAGATAAGACAAGCTGTCATGTGTTGACATTGAGAATAGCTGAAGTGACCTGGCGCTGCCTGTTTTCTGCTGTTATCATGTGCATGTGTAATATGACACAGTAAGGAGAGCCAGATTTGATCCTTACATTTAGAGTTATTCCCCTTCCCTAAACAGCAGCAGCTTGTGGCAAAAATGATCATGTCACTTAAGTTTGAGCAGCTACCGACATCTCTATCTGACCATGTATTATTCAGCTTTCAAAAGCAAAGTTTTAACTTGTGAGCCAGGTAAGATATTCTGCAGTTTTATTGCCTCAGCATGATTTTGTTTGACATATCTGCTGCTTACAGTGAAATTAGAAGATTCATATATGACATATTATCATCCATTTGCTGAACGCTGGCTAGATGGCTTGGCCATGAGGCTGGAATGTATAGACATAAGTTTATGGCCGCCACATGCCATAACAATTATGTAACAATTAGGACTTTGCATAATGTAACCCTGTGGGTTGTCTGGGGCAGGCAGAGGTGTTATATCATATTGATAGTCAATTAAAAACATAATACAGTGAAACTCGAATATAACGAGGTCGTCGGGACCGACCGTCGGTGCTCGTTAGAACCGATGGCTCGTTACACGCATGGTCCACTGAAAATAATGTAAAAACTGTCAGTAGTGTCAGGGAGACCAATATACTAGATCTAACATGGCTAGACTGCTCACTGCAGGTAGAGCGAAATGGATTATAGCTTGTTCTCCCAATCACTTGTGTTTATGTCCTTGGCTGATGCCGATTCTCCGCATACTGCTTTCATAACGATTCCATACCGAAGTTTGAAGGGGTCCAGCCATCCAGTGCTCATTTTAAAGTCAACGTGTTCATGCGTTTTGGCCAGCTCCTCGCCTTTCTCAAGTAAAACTGGTCCCGATATCGGAACATCTTTACTTCTGGTTTGCTTGAACCAGATAAGCAGCGCCTTATCTACATCATCATACGCCGATGGTCGCTGTCTCTTGTGATTCAGGCTGCCCTTCTCAACTGCGGCTCTGATTTTGTCGCTGTCCTTTAAAAATGTTGAAAGTGTGCTTGTTGCGATACTGTTTTCACGACAAATTTCTGCCTAGCTCTTCTGCTTTCTCTGGACTTCTTCGATTATTTTTAGTTTTGTTTCGAAGGACAGACATTTTCTCTTCCTCGATTCCATCATTGACAGATGTAAATAAAACAATGCAAATGTTGAGAGTTGAGAAATGAATGAATGACTGACCGATCGTAATCACCATTTCTGCAATTGTTATGATTGAAATCAAAATTGCCTAGCGCAGTGATTGGTCTAAACAACAGGCTTGGCCAATCGCCAAGCATATCAATCCCATCTTCCTGCCGTCACATGGTCACATCTCCACAGCATCCTTCCCTACCCTGCTTCTCGGCCTACTGCGCAACTAGTTTGTACCGGTAAACCTACCGGTAAATTACATAAGCGAGACAGCGAGACTTGCCTATTGTTGGCAATTGTTACGTAACCTAAATGTTCGAGTTCTTCGCCGCTGAAAGTTTTATTGCAGACGAAAGGGTTGCGAGGGCTTAATTGCAGGTCGGTTACCTCATTAGGGCCGCGTTTAGCGGATTTTGAGCTCGTTATATGAAAGGCAAGTTTACTATTACAAAGAAGGAAAAAAACCGGGGATTTTCATTTTGCTTGGTACATGCAAGAAATCGTTTTATCTGTGCTCGTTATATTCGAGTTTCACTGTAATTATGTCAGACAAAAATAAGGTGCATACTGGAAAAAGGCAGTGCTGTTGAAAATATCTTTCTCTTGTTAGGGAAGTGTAGTCTGCTCAAACATTATGCTGCAGGTGTGACGAAAGTGGATTTGAATGCCTTCTAGTTTTATCAGCCTGAAGTCAGAAAAGAAAAAGCTATGTGTATCACTTCATAAATTCATGAAAAAGCAAATTACTGCACCTGTAGGTGTTAGCCATAGGATGTTGGAATGGTTACAGCCAGTAAGTGTCAGCTCAGGAGAGACCAAAATAGAGGCACAAACGTTTATACTAGGCAATGAATTATTTGACCTGAACTTTATTGAATGTGTTTAATTCACCTTTACAAAGAGCAGATACTTTTAACTAAACTATGACTGGAGTCAAATATGATAAAGGGGGAAGTGCTCAAGATGACAAATCAAATGCAGAGAGAAAATGAAAAAAGGAAAGAAAGTCGTGTGGTGGGAATCGAACCCGCGACCTCTGCATCTTGAGCACTTCCCCCTTTATCCTATTTGACTCCCTTTACGTAGTGCTCCGTTTCAACCTTGTATTACACCTAAACTATGACTACCCCATATAAACGGGATTGACATGGCAGAGCGGTAAATTTCACAGGGCACAAACTACGTAGGCCTACTGTAATCTGCCTGTTCCCTTTATCAAATGAGACAGACATTGCCATTATATGATACCAAATGTGCTGAAACGCGCCATGCTACAAGTACGCCTTAGAGGCCAAGGAAAAGCATGAAAAACTTTGTCACTATAGGTGTTTGACAGAGTTTGTTTGACAGTCGATTCTTATCTGAAAGGCACTGTTGCCTTCCATCAAGCTTAGTGATGAGTGCATCACCAGCCAATGAGGAATCATGATTAATGGCACCCTTCATGTTCTTATTGTCAAAGACCTGACACAGTGATATGAAAATTATTTACAGGGGCCAAGAGAGAAACAAAGAGAATAGAGACAAGAAGTGGGGCAGAAAGAAGATGTGGGGAGGGGAGAGGGGGAAGAGGGACATCCTTGGGTGCCAGATATCTTTGTTCCACTGCTGCTTGTTGCCTGTCTTCTACCTTTTTGATGCCCTCAGCCCAGCACTGCTGGCAGCTAGGCAAAAGATAGAGAGAATGGTGGTACCCTGTTACTTAAAATAATTTGATCAAAGTTACTCTTTGTTGAACTTGCTAAATCTGACGGCTGCAAGGTGCAGAAAACTAGCCCTATTCTTTGATTCACTGATTTAAGAAAATAAATCACATTTAATTTTATTCTGTAACCAAGTAGCTTTATGGTATATTTCATTGACAGATTACCGTCAAAGTGAGTGCACTGGTCAAGATCAGGCAGATCTTCACAATGGAACTCTTTACAGAGCAGGTATAACTCTCTGATACAGGTCATGAAGGAATCTATTTGCATTAACCCTAATTGTGTCGGGACATTCTCAAGAATGTCAGGGTTTTTTTTAGCATTCTGGTGCCTATCTTTAAAAATTCATAAAAAATTAAATTTTGCTGATAACCCCCATAAACTATATATCACTGGAAAAGGGAATTGATGAAGAATATGAAAATTTATGTTTGACCAAAAAAAGAACGTGAAAAAAATTTCGTCACATGACCAAATTCAATATGGCCGCCGGTGATCACTAAATATATGGTTGGACGTCCAGCATAGAGTAAGTGATTATAAACTTTTCTAATTCAAAATTATATTCTGACATGCAAACTTATATAACCTTTCTAAAAATGTATAGTTTTGTAGGTTTCAGCAGTGAGGTATTTTGTGAATTGTCTGTTTTGTATGCTGTTCCTCTGTCCAAAATCTTGCCGACCGATCTAATCGATCGATCGAAGCACTCACTCATCCAAACGATGAAAGAACAATGTTAAAATACTGACACCTACTTGTATGCCAGGGAAATGCATAAAACAAAGCCCANGAATTCAATTGGCTATGTAACCCTCGTTTTTGGTCCAAAAAGTAGTGATCTACCGTTAGTTATAGTGTATTTCCTATCGGCCGATATTATCGGCCGGAACATTCTGGCCACGTCTTTCTGGCCGATATTATCGGCCGGTAACACAATTAGGGTTAATGAAGTTTGAGGCAAGACTTTTCTAGCTGGGTATCATGAAATTTCAGTTAAGTATACTTTCTGGAGATTTATTAGCTAGTAACAAAAAGCTGCAGGTTTGTGACACCTATTAGAAGGGCAAATCACTCATAGTGTACAACCCAATTAATCCGCTAATATATAAAATCCCCCTTTTTTGGGGCCCTGCCAGCCAGTGTTAGGGTGTAGAAATGTGTAAAATGACCTGTGATCTAAGTAAAGCATCCAATTTTACAGTTTCAGGTACAATTTGAGCCTTCTAGATCAAAAAATAAAATGTGTAGACCTATGTATTCGCACACGGTCAAAACCAGCCAAATGAAAAATTGGGGACCAAATCAGAATTTGAGGTGATCTTTTTCAAAAGACATTTGTGAAAAATTTTAGGCGTTGACCCCCCTTTTTCTTCCCGTTAAAAGATCGGGCAAAAGAAGCACTTTAACCTCCATGGAAGAAATTTCCCCAAATCACAGTGGTATATTTAGAATAACGCAAAATGTTAATAGGGTCAAAAGAAGAAAAAACAATAGGTGTCAAAGACCTGCACTGATATCTCAGCTAAAGGGACATAACTCTGCACAAAATCATGCACACATTTTATAAAGATTCATCAGAATTTTGGCTCTAATTGTCGTGCCCTTTTCTATGGCCCTCTAATAGTTTGGTTTCATCTCTGTCAGTGTACCTGATTTTGCAACTCCATCAAGCTCATCTCTACATTCTCCTAAAAACTGTTTCAAAAATGGCCTAAGTCTGACTTGGGCCACTTTCAAAGCACAGTGACAAGATGTATTTTTGTCAAGAGGAAGTGAAAGTGACCAAAAACATTGTTAATGGAACAAAATATGAAAGCTGCAAGTTCTGCGAAGTAACATGGAGTCCGTTGGGTCCTCCAAAGTTTACACCGTATATTTTTGGTAAGGGGGTCAGATAAACCTCCTCCATCTCTCCAATATACGACATACAGGGATATCTGGAAAGTAAGGGACACATTGGCATTAATGAACTATGTTTGAAAGCTGTAAGCACAGAGCAGTATGCAGTGCTTCTTGTAAGTGAGTGCAACATTAATCATTAATGTTAAGTGCAGGATTTGCGTATCACAACATAGATGGCTGAGCTGAAAGAGCAATGGGCAAACATTGAGATGTGAGATGTAATAAGACTTTGCAAGCCGAGGACAAAAATTTCAGAGAAATTCACAATTTGGAGCCATAAATGGCAAACATGTAATGTGCAGAAAGCAGTTATTAGTATGGTGTAATGCATTCACAGGGGGTGTACGAATGTGCAGAATAAGCCTCATGCAACATGCCCAGTAAAGGACAACATTCTGTTGCAAACCCCATGGTTTGGCTGTGGAATTTTATCTTCCAAAGTTGATGATTGATGAAATTATCCATGTGAAGTTGTGATTATGGAAAATGTTGGCATGTTGGATCCCAAAGCAATTGACCAAAGATCACAAATTCCAGGGCATGGACCTTTCTTTGCAACTTTAGAAACAGTATAGGGATGCTGGCAGTCACTTGATCACTGGCAGTAAGAAACAGTAAGAAATGAGAGCATCATGCTATCCTAGAGGTAGAGGCTGAATCCATGACCTGGAAGCATCCATCATCACCCACCTCAAAAAATTAAGAATTCAGCAGTCAGTGAGACATGGCAACTGTGTTCTGGGATGCAAAAGGTGTGATGCTCGTGGACATACCAAACAGTTAACACCATCAGATACTTTGAAACACTAGACAGGTTGAGAGAAGCTGTTCATCGAAAGAGACAATGAGTGTCATCATGCTGCACATTGGTCCCCCCTCTCTCCCCCCCCGCCCCTTCCAAAACATGTCCATCTTGACCAAAGAATGGCTCCAGCAATAAGGCTGGGAGATTTTACTGCATTCACTGCATAGTCCTGACTTTGTTCCTTCAGATTATAATCTGTTTAGGTCCCTCAAGTGGCACATTTGCATAAAGTGGTTCAGCACTGATGATACCATTGTTGTTGCAGAGGTATCTCGGATAGCTACAGTTGCACCATGGTGTTCCTGCACCAATGGAACAAGCACATCAATCTCAGCGGTGACTATGTGAAAAGGTTACAGAATAGGGTTCTTCAGATCTTCCGCGTGAACCTCGGATTGCTCTAAGTCCGATAACCGCCTACGTCATCAGTCGGAGGGCACCTGCCGAGGCTGGGAGGTCAAAGTACATATTCGTGCATAACATTGGCCGAGGCTAGTGATCAGCTCTATGTGGAGCATGGAGAAAATGACGTTCCTGGCGCTAAAATTGTTTTAATGGCAAAAATCGACTTCATCAAACTGTTCTTCTGTAGGGTATCCCCATGGAATCATTGTAATCCATATATCTATATCACTATGCCGGCTTCTTCGCTCGGGGAAGAGGGAAAGATCTGTGTAATCTTAGCATTAGAAGCTGGAACCCATGATGAGACCTACCTTGTTATTAAAAATTTTGTAATTATCATTTCATTAAATAAAGTTTTTGTATCAAATGCCCCTTGGTGCATGAAAAAAGTATATTATTATGTTATACTTATCAAGGACTTAAGAATTCGCGCATATGATGTCATACTTAGTAAAGAGGTATACCTAGTGATATAATATTTTTTTTTAATAACTTAATATCTTGACTTCCCCTTCCTCATCTCCCACATGCAGCTGATTAATATGTAATATTGAAACTAACAGACGTTATAAAACATATTCCCTTGAGAGTAAATAAAGGTTGATTTATCTCCCTATGTGAACATGTAGAGGAACCTCGATATTAAATGTTGATTCATTTAATAAGTGTAACTTACCTTGGTATTAAGATTGAATTTCACGTGCACGGACTCATTATCATTCTATCATTTCATTAATGAGGCACGTATTAACAAGTATATCAAGTATACCTCAATAATAAGTACACCAAGGGCATGTTTTATATGGGATTTTATTGTAATATGTATGGGCATGACTGTGCAGGTGTGTGAGCGTGGTACACGTGTGTGTGTATATACATTTAATTGTGCGTGTCTGTGTGTGTGTATTGGGATGTTTGTGGATTTGTGGATAGATGAATGTGTACGCGTTTATGAGTGGTAACATACATATATTATGTTGATAATTCTCTATATCTACAGTCTAGATTAGGCAAGCACATCCGACATAACCATTAAAGTTTTCCCCAACTCATTTGCTCGTTCACTGATATTGCGCTGCATTGCACAGAATAACTACTAGCTGCTGCAACCATCAATCATAGACTTTATTTTTTTTTGTTTGGTCAGCAGGAATTCTGTCAAAAAGTTCTTGACTGCGCAGCATCATTATCAAAAAGTTCTTGACTGCATGGTCTTAAATTAGTAGTATTTCGGAAATTTCTAAAGTTTCGGGAAAAAGGAGATAAAAGTACTCTCTCCAGATCTTGACAATGTTATTTCCTATGTTCAAGTGGCAAGTACTAGTCTAAGCGCAATGCTTGTTCCGAGGCATTGGTTGAACAAACTTCTAGGTTACGCCTAGCAGCCTAATCAGTAATACTAGCAGTAGTAGCAGTCAACATCGAAGGCAGCACGAATCTGACCTTTCACCCATGAATGAAGGTAACAGTCAGCCCCCGGTTCGGACGGCGCGGCTAAAAATAGATCGCCTGGGGGACTCTGTTTCAGCGAGCAGCGTTCTGATTAGTTCTGAAGCACCCTATAGAGCCGATAATTGACATACAATGTTTTATCTGAAGTGCAGTAAATGCCTTAATAAATGGCTGTACCATTCTTTTCAGACACCTATTGTATTCGGTTCACCACCATATGAAGAATAATTCAGCAAATAGGCCCTTCAAATGTAAAAATGGGGAGGAGTTGGGGTGGGGGGATGAAAAGTAAATGCTAAATAGATTAAAATGAATAGGGCAGGAGCAGTGATAACCAAACTATCACAAAAGTGGGTAAGCCAGAAAGGTTTCCAGGAAGTGGTTTCCAGGAAGGAACACAAATATGTTGTATGCCATTATCAAATGTTGGCCATGATTGAATGGGAAAAGCCAGTATAGGAAGATCAGCATCTCATGAATTAAACCTTCAGAGTCACATGGATAGCCCTAGTGATTTGTTCATGCTTTTCCCAACTGCAAGTTCTTGGAACCTATTGTTTTCTCTTCTTTTGGCCCTATTAACATTTTATGTTATTTTCCTTAATAGCACTGTGATTTCGTGAAATTTTTCCATGGAGATTAAAATAGTCTACTTCTTTTGTCAATCTTTTAACTTGTGCGGCGATGATCAATGATGATTTTCAAAAAGTAAAGTAATTGTAATAATTACTAATTTTTCAGAAAAGTAAAGTAATTGTAACAGTCATTTTTAAAAGTAACTTTTAGCAACCCTGCTCATAAGTCTCAGTGTAAAGGTCATAACAAAACTCCTCAGGTGGGTCAAGCATTTTATGATGCACTTGATTTGTTAAGTCCTGATTGAATGTGCAATCAACAACCATCTGTCTCATCACAAGCATGTGAAATTACCAAAGGTATTTATATACAGTGGAGGCCACTCATTTTAAAATCTTATGCATTTGATAATGCTTTGTCTACATCCAGAAGGGTTACCAATGCTAGTCAAGTCAGTAAGAACTCAGTCTTGCCAACACAGATTGTCAGGAAATGTGAGACCTTGTAGGCCTATACACTGTTTCATTATTATTTTTTGTTTTCATGGTTTGGTTGATAAATCTGTGGACATTTATACAATGCCAATTTGGTTATGTTCTCTAGGTTGTAGCTGCCCATGCTGTGAAAATCCCGGTAACTCCTAACTTGGATGCCAAGTCAACAGGTTACCTCCCTGTTCACAGTATCCTTCAACTTTTGAAGAGTAGAGTTTTCTCCAAGCACAAAGTATCCATCAAGGTTTGGGGTGTTATTTTAACCATTTTTTGTGCTGAACTTATCATTATCATTGAGTAAAGTGCACTGAAGTTTGTGTATACATTATCCTCTCAGCAAGTGCCCAGGGATATGCATCTGAGTCATTGCCAAATAAGGATAGTTAAAATCTATCACACTCTTATGCTCATCCTTTCTCTACCTGCCAGAATACTTATCTACTGAAAATTATATACGTCGCGAAGAAGCAAAGTTGCAGAACAGGTCACAGACTAGCCAGAAATGAAATACTGTTAATATCATACAATGCTGTGCAGAGTTACTGCCCTTGTTAAAGCCCATTGAAATTTTGAGCTTTGTTGCTATTTTTTGTAAACAGTGTATATTTTTCACTGGTCAATGCCAAACCCCTCCTCATCTGCCTGAGCACATCCTTGACCTGGCAGTTCCAACCCAGGGTTAAATAGTGCCAGGCAAAATAAAGTAAAATGGACAGTTTCCCATGATATCAAAATTTGCCCCCTGGAGCCCTTATTACTGGAAGCAGGGCATGCCAAAAGAGGAAAAAGGGGAGATGAATCGTCAAATTACAATTACAGGCCTGTGACCTAGATACCACTTAGGGAGAGATTATTTCGTCAAATACTACAGCTCACAAAAAAAGCATTAAAAAGAAACTATGTATGTTAGGCTCTTCTCTTTCACAGCAAGTTAAGAACATGGATACACACTATCATAACTCAAGTAATGAAATGTCCGTATGTATTAACCACGTGTAAATTAACATGTTAAAGAGATGATGGGATGAAAAAACTGTACTTATGAAGCAATTGTGCCTATCAGCATATGTACAGATTAACTTAAGATAAATAATAGTAACAAAGAGAAAAGAAATCGGAACCAAAAATACCGTATTCTGTATCCTTGTTTTTGTACCAAGTGTGTCCGTATTAAGTGTGTCCCACTATTTGTGGAATATAAGTTTGTTTTCAACATATCCGGTAATTTGTTTAACTTGTCTAATTCTCTTGTTCTCTCTCTCTCTCCCCACAGAGATGGGTGTACAGGCAAATCTGCAACAGCTGCTTCCCTTTGCATCCACTGCTTCCTCAGCTAATAGAATCATATGTTCACTCTGTCATTCCTAAGAGCCCAAAACCTGAACACACAAATGAACCAGTTTCAGAAGATGAGATCCTGATTCTCTTTGAGGTTAAGAAAAAGAGTGTAGCAGGCAAGAGGGGCAAAGCAAAAACT
The DNA here is from genome assembly GCA_033807755.1 of Ellobium chinense. Lineage (NCBI taxonomy): Eukaryota > Metazoa > Mollusca > Gastropoda > Ellobiida > Ellobiidae > Ellobium > Ellobium chinense. The sequence goes on from JAWQUT010000167.1 coordinate 1,046,321, forward strand.
GTCAGCAGGAATCTAAAGTATCAAGGAAAGCAACTCTGTCCACAACTCCTTATGTTGTATTATCTACTTCTGTATGAGGATCTGTATCATACTCACAAGAAACTGATTGATATCACCAAACTGTCTTTATATAGTGACACTGTTATGTCCCAAATCCCAATCAGTTACCTTGTCCAGGAGGCTCTCAAGCACCAAAATAACTGTCAGAATCTGTTTCCCCCCATGATCAGACTGTTGAATACGCATTTTCCACATCTGTGCCTTGTGGAGGATTGGTTGGATGCTCATGTGGGCCTCATGTCTAAAGATACAGGCACTGTCCCAAAGAAAAGGAAGACATCAAGTAGCATCAAACTGCATATGGTTCAAGATGCAGTATCAGGAGCTCAGAGCCGCCCAGCCCAGGCCATAAAACTTTTTGAGGAACTGCTCAGCTCAGGAGATATGGACACATTCAGAGAATGTCAAGATGCCATTGTTGCTGGCATCCCTTCACTTCTTGAAGAGGGAATTCCACGACGGCTTTTAGATCTTACAAAGAAAGTTTGGTTCAGACTGCATGGCTTCACACCCAGAAAGTTGCGGCTGAGCACTGTAAATGCTCTTCAGCCCTCTCGGAAATCAGCATTCAAGTTTTCATCACAGCTAACAGAACAGGACTTAGTTATTGACCCATTAGTTGTCCTCCGTTGTGATGACAGAGTATTCAGGTGTCCACCGATATTAGAAATTCTTCTTCGTATTCTATCTGCCTATACACAAGCATGTCGTGTTTACCTCAATTCACATGTCATGAATGCAGCAGCTACAGAGAAAGAAAAAGATCGGCATGAATTAAAAGTAGCTCTGTTGGCTGCTCAGGAAAGTGCTATTGTACAGATTTTGCTGGAGGTATGTTTGCCTTTGGAGAGGGAAAAGAACCAACCTCATGGTGAACTGTGTAACCTCCGAGAAGTTCGCTGTCTTGCATTTTCCTATATCCATCAGGTATTCATTGCAGATCCAAATTTAGCAAAGCTGGTTCACTTTCAAGGTTATCCTAGTGAACTTATTCCTTTGGTGGTGGCAGGGGTCCCATCCATGCATATCTGCCTTGATTTTATCCCTGAACTTCTTGGGCAGCCCCAAAGAAATAAGCAGATTTTTGGGATGCAGCTGCTTGCCCACCTCTGTACTCACTATCATCTGCCAAAATCCATCAGCATGGCCAAACTAGGCATTGACACCATGTTCACCATGCTTTCAGTCCTGGAGAAAAGTGATTGGGTTGTTTTCTTTCAGCAGACTGTCCCCAGCCTTTTACCTATCTGCAGTGCGTTTCCTCCTTTATGTGATGATGCAACTGCTCTGTTGGCTCAACTTGGCAGGGTATGTTACTCACAGATGACTGTAGCAGGGAATGCTTCAAAGACAAGTGGCCATGTTGAGCAGAACAGTAACCCAGGAGTTAAGTCTGCAGCTGGCCTAGCTTCATCTGGGGACTATGACACTTTGTATCAGATTGTTCAGGCTACATTTACCCAGATCTGTGGCAGTGCTTTGGTGCTTGGCAGGCTTTACTAAATGTGGAACAAGCTAACATGCATCATCTACAGTAAACTATTAGCAATTACCGGGCTTTGCTATTAAGATGTTCTAAGAAATTCCAAGTGGAATTTGTTTAGATGTCTACTGTTGTCTCTAAAAGAAATGTGTGTAAGGTGTATCCAAGTCTGTGAGATGCATAAGAATGTTCTGTTGAGTTAGTTACTCAATGAGTCAATGTGTGTGAACTTCCACACGCCTATCATCCAAGGCACAGGCTGTTTGCACTGACCGCCTTTTTTTGAGGAACTAGCATGCCCATCTGGAATCTAGATGAAAGCACCAAATAGACCTAGTGTATCTAGCCCATGTGGTTTGTAAAGAAAAAGAAAATTTTACTTTTGCAAAATGGGGCAGTTGCATTTGAGTGCTTCAAATTATCAATAGAGATAGACATCTAGTCAAAAGCATTGTGATAGCATTCGCAACAACAAGTCATGCTATCTCCATAGAAAGCAGACCAGTTCACTCAGTGCTTTTCTCTCTTATCCAGGAAAGGTGACAAGGTAAACAGTATTTCATTGGCTGGCTCATCAAGCATGGAAAGGGCCAAATTGTTTAGAATCGGTTTTTTGGTCCAAGGAAAGATTATTACGTTGCAGTAAAAGCATTTGTCTGAAACATTTTCAAAATCAAAGGATGAACATCCGCCTTACCTAAAAATTGGATCTTCAGAAGGTGAAGTGTTCGTTGGCATGGCGTATAGAGTCAAATTTAATTAAAATGGTGATGTAATTAATAGGGCGAAGGACTAAGTTAGGTTTTCTAGAAAGTTGAGAGTGTAGCACTAGAATCTATTAAGATGATAAAGAAAAAAACAAAGAACAACTAATAAGAACAAAAATCCATACTATTTTTTAAAAAGGAATCAGGATGGAAAAAGGTTCAAAGCGAAACTTTGGAGTGCTGGTAAATGTCACAAAATTCAAATCAGTTTGAAGTCAGGATTTGCAGATCGGCACGCATGTGAATGTTCTTTGCCAACACCAACAGTGTTCACATTAATTGAGGTTAATTTGATGAATTTATTTAATTTGTTTGAAATTGATTGAGTAAAAACCTGCAAACTTGAATTAAACTTAATCATTATATTGAAAATTGGCAACTGAGTTCATGACTTCATGTTCAGCAAAATCAATCATTTTCTTCAGTTTAAACTTCTTTTCTTTGTTGGGCTGCGATCTAAAATGACAATATGCATCTATGAAGATGGCAGCATGAGCTTGAAACAGTTTACCTTGTTGAATGGTAATTTTTTAAACTGACATCAGGTTTAGCAATTTTTTTTTTTTGGTCTTCCTGTTTAAGCTTCTGCATTTTAGGCATAACCTAGAGGTTTCTTTCATAGAGGGGTAAGTTTTATAATGGATTCAGGTAAAGGAAAATCTTTATGTCGTCTTCCATTCGAAATCTTCTGTTAAAGGCAGCTATGTAAAGTTTATCAGTTAAGATGTTACTGCAGATAACAAACAGGCTTGTATTTTTCCAGGTTGACTTCAGATTACTTAGCTTACGCTCGTCTTCTTTTTGGTCATTTTGGCTTTTGGTGTACTTACTGTATTTGATCTGAAAGATATGAATCTAAATAAATTTCAGTGTAATAAATAATAAAACATGTTACATTCTATATAAGCCTCCCTGTCACATTTTTGGTTATGTTGAGTGATAGGAGCTGAATCAGCGTTTCATATCGTGAACTCGAATTTAAATTTGGCATGCCTTTGAATTTGAATCAGCTCCCCGTGAAAGTGCAGTAAAGCCATAATCATGCCAACGCGCCATGAAACCCTGACTCAAACCCATTCACTAGGGTCTTGGAACTGAATTGGAATTTTGAGTTTTTTACAGATCCCCCTTGAATTTGAGTTGGAACTAATTCACATATTTCTTCAAATTGCACAACCCTGAACCTTGAGGCATACCATGCCAAATTTTAAAAATAAAAGCTGTCATCAGGGAAAGTATCAAGAGTGGTGGTGAAGTTGGTAGTGAGATAGTATTGGCTGTCAGTGTTATTGGTACAGTGAACCTCAGATCTAACGAGGTCGTAGGGACCGACCTTCAGTCCTCGTTGAAGCTGATGTCTCGTTAAACGCAAGGTCTCTGCAAGTCATGTGAAAACTGGTCTATCTCTAGTAAGAACCGTTAGCTAAAAGAGTACTTAGCTTTGCACTAATCGCTGGTTGCTACCCTTGACTCCAGACACCATCGGCGTGACAACATCGCGAGCTGATACATTAACAGATTTGTTTTTTAAAAAAAAATGTAGACAAAGCAGTGTAAATGTTGAGAAACGAATGGTTTCAATCACCGTCTCAGAGTCTGTGATTAAAATCTCACCGGGCGCAATGATTGGTCCAAACAAAAGGTTTGGCTTCTGCTATAAGGCCAAGATTTTTGTTGCTTGTGCTTGATCAGTACATCAGCGGAGCATATTATTCCATTGTTCCATTGTCCATTTCCCTCCCTCCCCTCGCCCTTGCCTTGTAGAGACTTCAAAGGCTTTAATTACTCTTCCGCTGATCATCCAAATGGTCCTTTCCTTCATCCCCTCCTTCCCTACTCCGCTCCTTTGCACAAGCAGATATTAACTCCTTTGCACACGCAGATATTACCGGTAACCTTTCATGTGACTCAGTCTTGTAAGTTGTAGACTGTTGGTAGCAATTTTTATGTAAATCTTCGGGAGTTGCTCACTGCCGACAGTTTTATTGCGGATGAAAAGGACGTGCGACGGCCCAACTTCAGGTCGATAACGAAAGCCGAGGTTGCTGAATTTTGTATTCGTTGTATCAGAGGTACATTTACTATTACAAATAAGGAAAAAAAACGGGGATTTTCATTTCCCTCGTTGAATTCGAGGTCTCATTGAATGCTCGTTGTATTCGAGGTTCACTGTAGTAGTTCTCATGGTGGTCGTGTTGGCGGCAGAATATAAATTCTGTCACTCATTATAGGAAAATGCTCATAGCTTTTAATTCATGTGGAAGGCATTATATGGTGGTGATGTTGCAGAGCTGCCAACCAGTACGAAATTTTCGTATTTCATACGAAAATCTGACCTCAGTACGAAAATACGAATCCTACTCTTAAAAATACGAAAATCGACTGTCAGTATGAAAAAGAATACCGTGAATGCCTTCCGCAACGAAGTCGGGCTCTCAAAGAGCTTTCTTGTACTGAAAATCATCAAAATGGGCTGTTTTAGTCCATAGATCTCTATGTTTTAGCCATGAGTACAAGTACTGGAATCTCACAACAAACGATTGAAAATCGTAGAGTACAGTACAGTACTGGCATTCAGTTTTGCCGTAGAGTACACAGCAGTATCGATGCTGACGCGCGTTTCTTAGTTTCGCTTTCGCCGGCACCGTTTGGCGTGTATGCTAGGCCTATTTGCTGGCCGCATACCAAAATTGCTAGATCCAGAAGAAGTTTAGTTGAAACTAGAAGTCTCTTACAAAGATACCAGTCATCACAGGAGGCTTTGTGCTGTTGTTCAACCCATTTCCAGATAACCTTGCAACGTTTGGGGCTTTACTTTGATGCCCGACGAATCCCGTCATGCCTATGGCAGGTTCCACAACTGTGGTCACACATATTTCCCAAATTTGAGCAAAAATAAAGTATTGTGAATAGTGGAGTGTTATACACTTTCTGAAAGGGTATTGAGTGGGAAGATGAAATATGACCATTTCATGAGCAGCAGACCTTTGTAGTCAGCGTAACAAGGCGTTGAAATTACCTCCCCTTATTACTGTCATAATTATGTACACTTTGAAAATCTTTAAAGAATGATATATAATCAGCACAGGAACAAAAATAACACCATTCTAATCACAAATAAGAACATTAGAAAGGAAAAAATCAAAGAAACATTTCTTATGTCATATAAAAGTTACTTTATTCTCGATTTGGAACTACAGAACCACATCAGGCCAATTCACACAATGTTATCTATCATAATGTTACAGATGTTTCAATTTGTGACCAGTGAAATTTCCAACAATGTGGGCATTGATGCACAGGGTGGTGTACGAGGCTCTACAAGCGCACAGAAGCATGCCAGGTGCCGTGACTGTAAGATATAGTCATTGAATCTCTCCACTTGTGCATCTACCAGATCCCTGAAAAAATGTGAACCTTACAATTCAATGTGTGAATTCCATCAAACAGTCACATTTGGACTGGTAATATAGACAGATATCCATTGAAGTTTAATATAGTGAGATTATCCAAGTAAATTAGAAGGAGCAAGTATAAAACCTATGTTGGTGATGTTTTTTTTCCCAACAAAGGCTGTGTTATAAGCATCAAGCATTCAACAAGACTCAGTTTCACGGAAATGAAACAAAAGTCACACCTGGGACTGTTGCAATGTCAGCTTGTGGCCTATCCCAGTTCTCTTCCCCATTCTTCACGAGGAAGAAAGTCCTCCTGTGAGCCCAGTGCCCTTGGTCAACTCAGGCGATGCCCAGTTGTACATGTCGGCCGCATTTCTGAAGTTGGTTCCTCCCTTGACAGCAGAGCTCATTTTCTTGCTTCACCTTTCCCGTGTCAAAGAAGGCTCGTTGCACCTTCTGACAAGAACATGAGGGCATGCCACACTCCTCATTCTTGTACTTGTGGTATGCTACTACATTTTGAAGAATTATCTGCCTCTTACTGAAGTGCGCAGACTTCACTTCAGCTTCACAGGTAGCGTCACGTCCGTCAAAAGTGCATACATGTAGCTGCATCCAGACTGCAAAGTTTAATGTTATTTTGCCCTTTTTTGGAGGAAGAAGGCTGAGTATTCTTTAGATTACTTATCATTTGTCCTACTGTGAACTTAAATTAATGTAGGTAGGCCCATGTTTTGTTCTCAGGTAACTGTTTACGCCTGGGGCCATCGATCTGGAGGATACTTACAAAAAATTGGACGTCGAGACTCCTTGAGAGGCTGCAATATCAATATATACATGTATGAGGACTGGGATACATGGCTTGTGAACTGGATTGCAGCTGCTCTGATGGAAAGAAAAGTCTCCCTTCTATTGGGATCATGGACGCCTAAACCTATATTTTATTATACAGTATATGTACAATATGTCCAAGATTGCCTCAGGGATATCCTCTTCCACCTGTGCTATTCCACATCGACACTAGTGGGGTGATAAGGATTCAATGTAATGGTCCAGGAAGGACATTAACGTTTGTAGACGATATCCTCATATATATAAGACTGACCCAGATAGGCAGGAGATGGTCACAAGCATTCACGAAACGATGCAAGCCATCGCTTAGTGGAGTGATGAATCTAGCTCACAAGACAACCCGCGAGAGGTCACCTCTTTAAATGGTCATGGTCTTGGCTAATCTCTCCGTCTTCACCTTCCAGGGACATAACATAGAAAATGCAACAGAATTAGATATCTCGGGGTGACCTTTAATTGCAGCCAGTTTGTATAGGCATCATGGGGAGCGAATAATTCAGAGATGCAAAGGAGGTATGGCAACGCTGAAATCAACAGCAGCTGTGATTCTGGAATAAAGACTGGCTCTTCTGCACCATCAGTTGGTCTTAGCGTTGGTCAGTTATGGCCGTGGAATTCTCAGGCTGTCACTACCACAGTGTGATCGACAGGAATATATCCAGAATAAAGGTATGCACATCGTTTGGGGTGCATTAGAGAGTTAGAGACGCCCTTGCGACAAAAAGACACATATTGGGACTCATGTCAATAAAATCTAGACACGCTTGTCAAGGTCAAGGCTAATACTGCCATTAAAATGAAGAACCTAGTATCTACGTATCTGGGTCAAATGGACATTTTTATCGTTAAAATCGTTGGAAAATTTTGCGTCTGGTAATCTTAGTTTGGCATCGATACCTCATTTTTAAAGGCGTCTATAGTAAAAATTGTATTTACATCGAATCCCAATGTTGTAATGAAAAACACAGTATGAATCTGCTATGTTTCTCATTAAAGATGGGAGTCGTTCTTGGCAACCTCTCTAAATCAAAGACAAAATTAAGAAATTATGAAAGTGTGTGCCAGTGAAAAAATGGTAACGATGCGACTATTCTATCAACAGTTATTAAAAGAAACAGTCTGTAGCATTTTGTAGCAAAACATGAAAATGGTAGATACTAGGTTCTTCATTTTAACGGCAGAATAATTGTGAGTAGTGGAAGACAAAAGACATACACGACATGAAAATACTGCTGGCATCAACAGCACAGGGTTTAAATAATCATGTCATGGATGGCACAAGTAGAAAAGGCGAGTAGAAAAATACTACTGCTCTGGTCCCCTCAGCGAAAGACTTAGTCGAGGGAGAGGACTAGGTCAGCTCTGGATAGCGCATGACTGACTTCCATAAAGTAATCATCATCCCTGGCAGGAACGAATAACGGGCATATTTTACTATAAGTAAAGAAGAAAAAAATCTATAACTTCATTTCCCGTCCAGTTAAGAGAAATTCGATTAATCCGAGTTCGAATTAGATGGACTCGAAGTTATTTGAATAGTTTTATTATGTAGGATTAATCTAAGGTTTTAAAATCCCTAGTACTTAATGAAGTGGGTAAAGTTTGAATGATTTGATGGGTTTACATTTTTTTCCAGTAGATCTATTATTGGTGACGTTGTTGGAGGACAACACAACACATCAGGAACACATAACTTAAAGCCTCAACCCCTTCAACCGTATGGCATTTATAAGAATGAAAAAGATACTGAAATATGAATCGCTTCTTGACTATGATAATCCTCACCTGGTTCATGAATCAGTTCTTTAAGGGGCAAATCTTCTACTGTCTCATCTTCTTCAACTTCGAACTCTGTGTCTTGGCTATGACTTTTTTTTCTTCGCCTTTGATTTCACCTATGACTTTCCTAATAACTTAAAATGTTGGTCTTTTTTTTGGTCACCCTTCATTATATGAATCAAAATTTCGAGGCGAATCATTTTGCCGCAATTGGAGACTAGCTAATGTTGGTGTTATCAAGTAGCATATAAATCAGAAACTCTAAGTAAAAATAATAACGTAGGCCCTCACCCCCATGCCTCACAATAGTCAGAGGCTTCTTTGTTTTTGCGCTAAAACAACTTTAGTAGTCCAGTAAGAATTGACGTCAAATTTGGACAACCCGTACATTTTGAATAACAGGTCCAACTTTTCACCACAGTTAGATATGGGTGTCTACCAATACCATCTGTACAAATAATATTAATTTTTTTTGAGGTATGGAACACTGCCGTTTACAGAATTACGTAACAGCATGTAATTATTTAAGAGAAAAAAGGAGTCTTACAGATGCCGGCTGCTATATTTCATCTGATATTTGCTGGCTTACCATGAAAGTGCAACATCTGCAGAGACGAATGACGCAAATTTTCCCCACCAGTTATCTCCCTTTACCATACCAATGACAAAAAATGAACCTGTATAGAAATTACGCATAATTTTGCACTTTTTTGTTATTTCTCAAATATCCATGAAGCTAGAACAAAATAAATGATGTCAGTAAAATAGAACATTCTCGTCTTTTTAAAAAAAAAAATACTTGAAACTTCTAGTTTCCTTTTTTAATAGCATACTTCGCCTCCAAATGAAACATGGCTAGTAAGTATGACCTGTGATTGATTGATTGAGTGAGTTTGTGTTTTACGGCGTGTCAGCACGATTACGGCTATATTACGCCCTCATTGTTACTGTGAACGTTTTTTAGTAGAATTTTCCTATCAATTTTGCCCGGACAGCGGCCGCTAGGCCTACTCTTTTACGATTTTAAAAGGGATTTTTAACGTGCGCAGCGTGCACACGGGACCTCCTACTTTTTCGTCCTTATCCGAGAAGACTAGACGCCGGCTTTCCTACTCTAAAAGCCAGAGTGCGACCGTCCTATCGGCTTCAAAACTGCAACGGGCGTCACTGTTGCAGGGTCACACTCCTAAATTGTGCAGAGACCATGTTTTACTTTTTAGGTAAAACGTTGTAGTACACAAATATGTTCGTTGTATGTTATGATTTTATATGTTCGTTGTATGTTGTATGTTATGATTTTATATGTTCGTTGTATGTTGTATGTTATGATTTTATATGTTCGTTGTATGTTATGATGTTATATCCTTTCGTATAGACCTATGTCTTTAATAAAGTTTAAGATGTTGTGTGTTGTATTAGTAGTAAATAGTTCTTTCATTGAGGATGAATGTTTGAGGTTTTTACGGCTTTTTGACTGAAAGTATGCATAAACAGTATTTCAAAACCATTCTGTCGCCGGATACTTGAAACTTCCAAGACCTGTGCAGATTGTTTAGCCTCTAACAGTCTAATCGTGACCCGACTAACGTTTCTTTTATCGTTACCGGTACTGTAATTTTAAGCCTTCTTACGCTCCACACCCAAGTCCCTTCCAATCACTGTCACTCGGGGAGCTGAGATTTATGCCCATAGAGCTTGATACTAACGGGCCATGAGACCACTCCCGGCCTGCATCCTGCATCCTATCCTTTGTTGGACACAACATCCTTACTCAGTCTCAGGGCTGGGCGTGTAGTCCAAGCCGCTGATACATGTAATAATAAAAACCAACGTGTAGTTGGGATAAAGTACTTATATATATATATATAT
>JAWQUT010000167.1:1064399-1078978 GCA_033807755.1 Ellobium chinense
AGGTAACTGTACTGGCCATGTGCATTTGCACAATTGAATATTATTTGCTGTACCGAACTTGTGGTTAGGACAGAAAGCAGTCCACGTGTAGTGGAAGCTAAGAGACGAAGCAACGCAACTGCGTGCATCAAGGACCTTGGAGGTGAGTAAGTAGATGGAGCAGGGGCAGTGCCTAAAGATTAAAGTAAAGCTTATGTGTATGAATCACCTAATGCTTATATCTGCTACTCATTGTTATCAAATTCGTAATAATATCCACTTGACAATCCTGTTACATATACATGTATGAGAACAGGCCGAGCCAGGCCCTAGGCTTGATCGTTTAAACTTCTGCCTGTCTGATTTTGTTTTCCTGTGCAGCCTTTTTATTACAACACATGCAAGCACCCACATCGTACAGACACACACGCAGATCTCGTTTATTTCGTACTTTATAATTAATGAACTGGTAGTTTGTAGTTAAACCAAGCTTGTTCTGTTCGTGCCTTTGATTAGCAGCCTGGAAAAATTAATATTTCCCTAATATGTTACGAGGCATCAGACTGCAATACTTCTGCTTGCTTTCCTGACCTCTTGACATAATTTGGTGGCAGCGGTGCGGATACCCTCCAGGTTGCTCTTTCATTGCATGTGCAGAATAACGCAATTTTAGTGTTTTATCACTGAGAGGAGAAGATAATATCTCTCAGGTACCTGATATAATCTGTGAGGGGTTGTCACGCTTGAACAGATCATTGCTGATTTTGGCATTCGTTACTTTGCCTCTTTATTGAAGAGTGTATCCCTCTCTTGTTTTTGTGAAAATAGAAAATTTTCCCATTCGTTAGGTCACTACTTTTTGCTACGGTTGAGGTGATTGAGAATCTAGCGCCCAGCACTCCCAGAACTCTTAATAAACTGTTTTCCCTGACAGCATGCAATTACTGTAACATTAATTTGACTGGACCATCCCCGGGTGAGGGTGGGATTCAGGAATCAGCTAAATCAAAGTTGACGTGAGGTCTTGGAAAGTCTCGAAGTGTATTAGGTCGAACTTGACCGGGGCATGTGTGGATGTTGTCGTGACCTTGCAACGAGTCAGATTATTTTCATTGTACCGGTNTGAGAACAGGCCGAGCCAGGCCCTAGGCTTGATCGTTTAAACTTCTGCCTGTCTGATTTTGTTTTCCTGTGCAGCCTTTTTATTACAACACATGCAAGCACCCACATCGTGCAGACACACACGCAGATCTCGTTTTATTTCGTACTTTATAATTAATAAACTGGTAGTTTGTGGTTAAACCAAGCTTGTTCTGTTCGTGCCTTTGATTAGCAGCCTGGAAAAATTAATATTTCTCTAATATGTTACGAGGCATCAGACTGCAATACTTCTGCTTGCTTTCCTGACCTCGTGACACATTCTAATGTGGCACAAATGAAGTGTGACCAAGTCATGGACCTGGTCTTACTTATTCTCATAGCCATGCCTCGTTCTATTTCAAACGTATAGCTATCTATGGTAAGCTAGCAGATAATTATCAGCATAATTATACTGTATGCAACCTCCAGTATTCACCGTTACATGGAGTCACGCAGTGTAAGTCGACATAGTCAGGCTTCAGCTTTACGCTCTCATTTTGAATACTCTACCCATTGCTTGATATGTGGAGACGAAATAGATAGAAGGAAAAAAGGTTCTAGATCAGGTGATATCAGTAAGGTATCGTATGTGTGTGAAAAAAGCAAAAAATATGCCGTGAAGGATACGTTGCTAGCTGAAAGCGAAACCCGTGTAGACAGCATAGCGCGTAATGTTAAGTCACGTATTGAATTTGCTGAGGACATTGTAGCTGCAGGTGCTCGATATCACAGGAAGTGTTTTCAGAGATTCGTGACTGGCGTAGGTGTTGGAGAGCCGACCACATTAGTGAATACACGTAATTTTGACACATGCAACAACGAGGCATTTCTTCATCTTTGTGCGTGGCTGAATGAACCTGATCAAAGATCCAGGCAGATAACTCTCAGTGACATTAGAGAGAAATTATTGTCATACCTACCTGTTGATATACCAGGCTACTCCAAGCAACACATTAAACGACGTCTTTCTGAAAACTTTGGGGATAAAATTTATATCGCTGACATTCAGGGTAAAGAGTCAGTGCTGTCTTTCAAGGACACAGCATCGTCACTTTTACATAAAGTGTACATAGATGAGTCAGGAGATCATAGCCAGCCCGACTACGTCAGAGCTGCCATTTCACTCGGCAAAATTATTAAGAATGAACTACAAAGCCTTGAACAACCAGAGGAAGTGTATCCCTCCACCAAAGATGTAAATCTGAGCAGTTTAGAAAAATATGTTCCAAAAGTTTTAAATGCACTTTTGATACCTGTGATTTGTCAAGGTGTGAGAAGCGAAAATTCAAAGCTTAAGAAAAGGTTATTGGTGGCCTCCGTATCTCATATTTTGATGGGTGCTGGATGCAAACAGAACTAGATCTATGTTTCTCCACTTCTTCTGTCAATTTCTTTATTCATACATCAGGAAACTCGATCACGAGTGATCATTGATACTCTGTCTGCGCTGGGTTTGTGTGCATCATATACTCAGGTTATGGCGTTTCAGAATTCGGCGGCAGCTGTCCGTGCGAACAGCTCTTATAAGACGATGCAAGATGGATTCTGCCAGTGGGTGGCCGACAATTTTGACTTCAACGAAGACACCATAGATGGATGCAATACGTCTCACGCAATGGGAATCAATACCTGCATAAAGCCCCACAGACAAGATCAAAACATATTCGTGCCACGACAAACTGTGAAGTCAGATGCTATTTCAGGTTCGTTTGGAGACTTAATTAAAATATACAAGGCACCAGTCAAATCAAATAAGCCAAATGTCGTCATCAAACCTGTGAAAACACCCGAAATTGCTACTGAAGATCTTGAGCTGATGGATACACTATGGATCTATGCAACACACAGGCTTTCAAAGTGCCCAGCATGGCAAGGCTTTATGTCAAGTACTGTCAAAGGATCGTGTGAGTGTACATCTATAGTTTACAATCCAATGATACCTCTGAACCCAAACACTGATGATGCAGTTTACAGCACTATGGTTTTCGTGTCTTCAGAGGCGAGAAAGGCAGGCTTATGTTGTTCTGCATTGACGTTTGACCAGCCGTTGTACAGCAGAGGTTATCGCATAAAAGAAGACTCTGGAGACGAGTTCAAAAGTTTGCTTCTTCGTCTTGGTGGGTTCCATCAGTTGATGTCGTTTATAGGTGCCGGATGCAAGCTGATGGAAAACAGTGGCATTGAAGACCTTTGGGCTTCTGTGTATGCCAAAAAAAATCAATCCCAAAGATGTTAAAAGGAAAAGCATACACGCGTGCACTACGAGCTTGTCTACTCACCGACCTATCCCTCAACCACATGCTATTGGAAATCCCTGAAGAAACTGGACAAGAACAAGTAGTTGAAGAGAAAACATTCACGATTTTGCTGGATCTCAACTGGCAGAAGTACTGCAGAACTTGGAAGCAGACATAGATGGAGACCTTAACACAGACTACTTTGTTGGAGACGCGTCGCTGCGCAAAGCCCACAACGACATTTTGAAACGGAGGAAAGCTAACAACACCTCGAGGACCGCCAAGCTGTGGCTGATGTTCATGCAATTTGTTACGATAATAAAGATGTTCATCACAGCCGAGCGCACAGATAATTGGTCGTTACATGTGAAATCTACTGAACAGATGCTTCCATTCTTTTCAGCTGCAGGCCACTCCAACTATGCGAAGTGCTGTCGACTGTACCTGCAAGATATATCGAGAATGTATGATTGTTTGCGGCAACGTTTTCAATCCGGAATATTTGCGGTCAGAAGAAATAACAATCTGTTCTGGTGTGGAACGTGGACCGATCTGACCATTGAGCAAACCTTGATGAGAGCAAGCAAGACCACAGGCGGTCTTATCAATATAACCCACAGAGAAGGGGCAAAGATGAAATGGCTGCTGTCGGCTCATATCGTTTCACCCTACGCCGATTCCCTTAGATCACTGGCCCAAACCACTGGTGATACAGGATCAGGTCACCACAAAGAAACCAAGTCATCAAAATTCAAATGTGAAAACTTTTAATTCTTCCTGTCATTGGTGATCTACAGTATTATTACTATGTTTCACACTATAAGTCTCTATGTCTCCATATTCTTTGGCATGCCTACCTGTTTAACTATCGGTTTCTTTGCCTGTCATTCTTTGCAATCGTCTCTTTCTTGCTCTCCCAGTGTCTCTCTCTCTCTCTGTCTCATACATCTCGTCTCTCATTGGCGTTGAATCTCTCTTCGACGTTTCTGTCGCGTCTCTTACATCAAAAGAATGTTTAAATGTAACTCATGGTTTTAATATACAGCTACAAATAATATAAAATAACGCAGACGTCATTAGTTACGACGTGTAGAATGAACTCTGAGCATGTATTTTTTAATTGCCAAACATTGTTCACCTTTCAAATTTGAGAACAAGAATGAAAACGTGCATGCGTCATGTCCATTTTAACATATGTTTACAAAATTTAATATTATCATGTTCCAATTATTGTCCACAGGCAGGCTAGAGATCCTTCCTTAACCTTAAAAGTGAAACTAAATGTCGTTGTATGAAACATACATATGCTATTAACATTAATTGATTAAGACGACTGATGTTTTGGTAATGCAATGCAAATCATTCAATATTATCGCTATTTATATTAAATAAGTTATTATTTTACTCATTATCCTTTTTCATTTATCGTCTTCTCAAGGATGATAAGATAATATAAAGATTTGATTTTTGAAAAAAATTGTATTTTTGAAAAATACATTTCAATCAGTTCTTTTACTGCGAAATAACACTTTCTTATCAACTGATCTTTTAATTCGTATTGTAACACAGGTTCATAATATGTATGTTTTACATTACAAAGCATGCACATTTTTTACCAGCAGCCACAATCACAAACAAGCACTGCATTCGTGCAAAGATATTTTCTTTTCAAAAGAAAGTTACTGGTATTACTGACATACCGCATAGTTCATAACACCTAAATTTTCTGAACATCGTATTAAATACTTCAAATATAATCATGACGCCTGTTTTCTACAGTATTAGTTTTGCCTTTTCATATTCGTATTCGTTAAATTAGTTTGAGTTTTTCTTTGATTACATTGCTCAGCCTTGAACTTTAATGTTTTTAAACACTGTGTATTTGCACATAATTGTATTTTTTGCCTTATTACTTCAACTTGCCATCACCTCTTCGGGGTTATCGTTGATTTCAGTAGTATAATTTTATGTTATTTTTGTTTGTGGCTACAAGGCCGGCTTTTATTTTGCCTAACTTCTCGTTAAAGGTCACGTTTTCGATTATAAATATATTCTATGTAACTGTCAAAAACTGTAAATATTAAAGAAATGCCGTGCTTCTAATTACAGAGTGTCCATAACGGTCCTTACAATAACACCTACACCAGATATGCCGCATAAATTGACGCAGCATAGCTTGTTGAAAATCGCTCCCAGATTTCCAAATACAGTGTACAACCATATGGACTGGGGCTAAACATGTTTGAAACGTCCAAAGGATGTTCTTTCATTTGATGTAGAGCTATAATTCTTTTGTGTGAAAGCGTTTTCTTAAAACAAGAAAAACACACATTTTTTCGCCTTGAAAAGGGGTACACATTTTGACATTAAATATAGCGGGTAAGGGGAACAACTCTTGTCTAAATTTTGATGCCAACTTCTTTTGTACTAGTTGTATAGTACACCTACAAAGTGTTTATATATATATGTGATATGTTTTTTAGTATTTTTATATTATTATTGAAATTTGCCTTTTTATTTTCTCATTTTTAGATGCTGTTAAGTAATCCATTATATAGTCTAACACTGTTCCATACCTTCTAAAAAAATATAAAAAAATGGACGTATAGTTATTAGTAGAGACCTATAGCTACCTTTGGTGTAAGTTTCGACCTGTTATTCAAAATGTCCGGGTTTATGTCAATTCTTACTGGACTATAAGCAGCGACAAGAAGAAAATCCTAAGCACCATTAGCTCTTAATAGTCTTAAAAATGATTGAGTCGTATATGACCCGACCACCAAAATTGGGGGTGGGGGGGGNGGGGGGGGTTGCGGGGGTGTTGTGGTCAGAAATTGGTGGTCACTCATTAATTTATGGGTGGAATTGATAAATTTCGTCTTTTCCTAAATATCATTTTCCTCGTACTGTAAAAAAAAAAATATCAATCAATTCCATCCATAAGTTAATTCAAATAGGACGCGATAACTTTTAAGAGCCATTAGTGGTTGGGATTTTCTTCTTCTTGCTGCTTAAGTCGTTTAATAGCAAATACTGAAAAGTGCATACCTCTGGCTATTATTAGATGTAGGTGAGGGCTTCTATTATTATTTTTATTAATGCTTTCTAATATTGTTTTGGATTATATTTTTGATTTTGGTAATGCGCTACTGAACAACATCAATGGTAACGTTGTGGGCCTCAAAGTCTTGATTCGCACAATGGAGTGTGATGACAACAGAGAAAACATTTTGACAGTTAAATGGAAAGTCATAGATGAAATCGAAAATGAGAAGAAAAAAAAAATCATTGTACGGCCAGGACACAGAGTTCGAAGTAGATGAAGAGATACTGTTATAAAAGATTTGCCACTTAAAGAGATGGTCGTGAACCAGGTGAGGACCACTTTCAGTATCTTCGTCATTCTTATAAATGTCATAATGTTCAAGGGTTTAAGTTATGTGTTTATTAAGTGTTGTGTTGTCCTCCAGCAACATCACGAATGTATCTGCTTGTACCGCTATAGATCTACTACAGAAAAGGTAAACCCACCAAACCACTCAAACTCACCCACACAATAAAGTACAGTACTGGGGATCTTAAAACCCTCGGATTAATCGTAAATAATAAAAGTAATCGAAAACTGTGTTTATACCCAAGCTCACTTAGGCTACATTCTAATTGTCATCGTATTGATAAACGGCGTAAAGTGGTTACTGAGTTGCAGAACTGACATCTTTGCACTCTGGGCAGACCGATACGTACTCAGTCCTCGGCTGCAAACGACTTATGGTGTAATGCCGATGGTGCCAGTCGCCCTTTGTGTACCCTCCTTGCTCCATCCTTACTAGGCGTTCCCTTTGACCTGGCCCTCTTGTCCTCGGCAGCAAACGTCTTATGGTGTAGATGCCGATGGTGCCGGTCGCCCTGTGTGTACCCTCCTGTCCCTTCCTCGCTGTAGCCGTTCCTTTTGACCTGGCCCTCTTGTATCACAAACTCTTGCAGTCTGAGGACCACAGCCTCCTCGACTGATATGTCTGGGAAAACAGGCGATCTTAAGGTGACTTTACTATGTCTGCCTTATTCAAATGCCCCCATCATAGGGACATCAGCCTCCAGTCAATCAGTTCTTTCCTTATCATGGACCCCAGCATGTCCTGGACAATAGATACTCGTGGTTCCGTGAAACCTGGAAGTCAGCAGGTAGTTCATCCACTCAAGCTGCACCCATCTGTTTAGGACCTTATAGGAGCATGGATTGTGAAACTGTCACAATGACTGCTTTTGCTGCTATGGTCCCAGAGAACCACCTCAGAGCCGCGGTGACTGCCTCCACTTTCATTCTCATTTTGGAAGAAGTCGTTGATTACTCTTCTCGGTGATGACCCTGTCTCTCATTTAGAAGCCCTATGCTGATTTTGCCACGCGTGCGCAGCACAGACCCATCAGTGAATGTGATAGCATCGTCTTCTCTCGAGTTATCAGCAATGAGTTGTTTAATCTCGAGGTCGACTCTCCCAGGGAACCACTCCCTGCATTTCCTGCCAAGGATAATGATTACTTTCTGGAAGTCAGTCATACGCTGTCCATGGTTGACTTAGTCCTCTTTCTCGATTAAGTCTTACGCTGAGGGGACCAGAGCAGTAGTATTTTTCTACTTGTGCCATCCATGACCTCATTTCTTAAATGCTTTGCTGTTGATGTGAGTGTTTTCATGTCGTGTATGTCTCTTGTCCTCCACTACTCACCATTAGTCTTGACCTTGGTAAGCGTGTCTAGATTTTATTGACAAGAGTCCCAGTAGGTGTCTTATTGTCGCAGTAATGGGCTTCTCTAATCAACCCAAACGATGGGCATACCTTCGTTCTGGATATATTCCAGTCGATCATACTGTGGTAGTGAAAGCATGCAGATTCCACGGCCATAACTGACCAACGCTAAGACCAACTAATGGTGCAGAAGAGCCATTCGTCTCTATTTCAGATTCACAGCTGCTGTTGATTTCAGCGTTGCCATACCTCCTTTGTATCTCTGAATTATTCGCTGCCCATGATGCCTATACAAACAGGCTGCAATCAAAGATCACCCCGAGATATCTAATTCTGTTGCATTTTCTATGTTATGTCCCTGGAAGGTGATGACAGGGAAATCAGCCAAGACTATGTGATTATTTAAAGAGCTGACCTTTTGCGGGTTGTCTTGTGAGCTAGATTCATCACTCCATTAAGCGATGGTTTGCATCATTTCGTGAATGCTTGTGACCATCTCCTGCCTATCTGGGTCAGTCTTATATACTACAAACGTTAATGTCCTTCCTGGACCATAACATTGAATCCTTGTCACCCTAGCAGTGTAGCTGTGGAATAGCACAGGTGAAAGAGGACATCCCTGAGGCAATTTTGAACATACATATTATGGGTCCAGACGTTCATGATTCCAATAGAAGGGGGACTTTTCTCTCCATCGGGGCAGCTGCGACCCAGTTTACAAGCTATTGTCCATATATATTGATATTGCAGTCTATAGAGGAGAATATCTAAGTCTCGAAGTCCACTTTTTTGTATCTTTCTGGTCGATGGCCACAGACGTAAACAGGTAACAAAACTTAGGCCTGTCTACATCAATTTAAGCTTACAGAATGATAAATGATAGGTAATCTAAATGTGAGCAGTCGGGAAGTGTTTTAGGGTCACGGGTGAACACTAGGCTCGCATGTGGAAGTTAGGGGCCGATTCAGGCAGTAGGTATTTAAGAATTAAATTGCTGTGAAGTTAAGAGTCCCTGTAGTGTAGTGGTAACACACTCGGACTTGCAAGCTGAGAGACCCTGGTTCGATCCCCGGTAGGGACAAATTTTCTAGAGTAGGTTTTTTCGGCCCTTCTTTTCAAAATTGATCATTCACAGTAATTTGGTAAAATCCCTGGTGACACACTTCCTTAAAGTAAGACACGCACATCAAAAATGATTTTCCACTTTTCATTACCTTTTCTCTCTAAAAATTATCTATGGTGCCCACCGAGTCAATTTTGCGAAGAAAGAGCATCGTTCTGTTATCGTGCGCGTATGTAATATGACGCAATCAGGAGAGCTAGAGTTACCGGGTTTGGCCCTTAAGTCCAGAATTATTCCCCTTCCCCGATCAGCAGAAGCCCGCGGCAAAAACGCTGACGTCACTTATGTTCCAACATCTGCAGACACCTCTACCTGACAATGTATTATTCAGCTTTTAATTAAGGTTCTGGTATTCCAAATTCAAATGTAAAGTTTGATAGAGTAAGCCAGAAAAAGTATTCTGCATTTTTATTGCCTCAGCATGATTTTGTTTGGCATATCTACTGTTCACAGAGGAATTAAAACATTCATACCAACATGCTATCACCCGTTCGCACAGCACTGGCTAGACAGCTTGGCCATGTGGCGAGAACGTATTTGACGTAAGCTTATGGCCGCCACGCGCGCAGTGGTTGTAACAATTCGGACTTTGGATAATGTAATCCTATGAGTTGTCTGGGGCCAGCAGAGGCGTCATATCATTATGACACACACTTGAAAGACTGTTTTATTGAAATAATAGGGTACCGTATGATTTAATATGGTCTGTAGGACGGTTCAGTTTTCCTTTAAAATAATATACAACATCTGAAAAATTATCAGACTAAGCTCACCTTCCTCCCCCTTAAATACAGTATAAGAGAGAGAATACTACTATAGCTGTATATGCCTTTCCACCCGGTTACATAAAGATTTCTCAACCTTCTTCCTTTAAAAAAAAAAAAAAGACAAAATAACATCAAACTTTGCTAGTCTGGATGCAGCTATACTTTTATCCACTAGTCTAAAAGACTCGAAATAAGTATAATTTGTGCTGAGCTTACAGTTTTGTAGACAACACACTTGAATTTTATCATCATTTCCTCAAAAGAGTTATCGGGTCATTTAAGACCCGATCTCCAGTGGCTCTATGTGAGTGATTATAAGACCCGATCACCGGAGTAAGTAACTAAAGTCGATCACCGCCGCACTACACCTATTTGAAGATGCCCTTGGGTCGTATAAGACCCGATTACCATATTGTATTTTTTCAAGAGGCGATTAACAAAGATTACTGTATTTTTGTTTTGTCAACTGGTCACATTAAATTATTTTCTGAAGCTGCCCATTTTATTCAAATGTCTATATGGAACAGATTTACAGAGTTTACACTTGAAATTCGATTGATTTCAATTGCTTGACAAATAAAATCACTCTGTGCCCAACCAGTGAAAGAATTTTGTGGTCTTGTATGAACGTCTTATATAGAATAAGAAACTGCTACAGTCACGCAGGATTAAAAATTGCTATGGTCATGTCAAATAAGCAATGTGAACAGTCTAAACATGTCCTGAAACGTTCCTCGTTCCTCTCGAAAATTAAACGTTCACACCTTTGTGGTTACATCCCTGAATCTAAACGTGTATGTCAAAAGTTGTTTTTTTTTTTAATCGACAGTGTATTGCGGCACAGGTTGTCGCCGACAATTTGTGCTGAGTCATTGCGTAAAACTTAAACGCATGGGTGACAACTTGTGCCTCAACGTAGATGACGATATTGCTGCCACAGTTGTTTATGTTTATGGTCAGACAGACCGACGGACTCTGACAGACTGACAGGCCAAAAGACCCCGTCAGGACCCCCTTCNCGCCAGACCCAGACTGACTGACTCTAACAGACTTCGACCAACAGATTCAAAAAGACCCAGACTGACAGGCCCCGAAAAACCCGACCGACAGACACTGAACAATAGACCGAAGTCAGTGTGTCACATTTTGTCAGTCTCTCACACTCGGTCAGTCAGTCTGTTGCCGTATATATCTGTCAAATTGTTAGTCTGTCACACTCTCAGTCTGTCACATTTTCTGTCAGTCCATCACACTGTCTGTCTGTTCCATTGTCTCTCGTCTGTCATACGGTCACACCAGTCTCTCAGTCAGTATATTAGTCATCCTGTCTAACGCTCTGGTGTCTATCATCCTGCCTGACTATAAATTTGCCTTTCTCTTTGTTACTCCGTCTGTCAGTGTGACGGACTGACAGAGTGACAGACTAATTGGGAGACAGAATGCAGACAGACAGACAGACAGAATTATACAAACACACTCATACACGTGTATAATATATATTCTCTTCAGGTTGATTCTTCATGATCATGGTATTCTCCGGCAACAGTTTGTGCCACAACAGGGTACATTGTTTTTTTTTAAACAACTAAGAACAGAAGAGCTGGACTAGATCTGGATTTAAATCTGAAGGAGTGGAGTGCATGGGTAGTTTTGGGTGTTCTCAGCCCACTGCATGTACATGTATTGATTTGAAATTAAATGTCGTTTCGATAAGGAGATAGGTGTGAGATCATAGCCTGGACATTGCTACTAAAGAATCAGCGTAATCTATATCATCTTCGGACGGTACGAAATATACTGAACCAAAAGAACTCGGTCTGAGAATACAGAGGATGAGCTTTAATTTGAAACATAAAACTAAAAAAGCCTTTACAAACCACTCTGCATGATTTCTAGTTCAACTCTCATAGAGATAAGTCTTATGACTACTGCTGGTTGAACTCAAATGAGCTGACTCACCAAAACAGTTTACATTCAAATCAAAATACTGATGATCAGGACTCATTTGATGAAAAAGGTGAAGCTTATCCAACCCCAATTCCATCAAATAAGCAATGTCGTTATTGTAATGACATACAGAATACATCATAATCATACACATCACAATGAACTTTATGACAATGTGCTAAGTAATTCTAAGTGGTCCAGTGTCCACTTTATTGGAACTTAGCATGGTATCAGTGTATCAGAGCTGTAATAATTTATAGACTTTCACAACAGACTTGAGTAATTTTGATGTATGCCAACACGTTTAATCTATTCACATCTTGGACTTTAATTGCTATCACATAACAGCTCAAAGCCCATGAATGTGCTCTAGCACATAGATGTATTTTATTACAGCAAAGAGAGAAAGAAGTATTATGTTCACTTATGATTACAGATCTGAATAAAAACACTACTGAGGTTTTATGTACAAAAGTAAACACTAATTTAACAAGGAAGCTTGTACCTTGTTTTTAAGTATGAATTCCACATGCACCGATTCACTATGTATTATTCTATAATCTTATTATTCAGGTAGAGATCCATATTAAGTGTATCTCAATAATAAGTATACTTTCCATACATCAAGGATACTTTATATTATATCGAAGTTCTACTGTACTTGTGACAGTGTTTTAGCACACCTACAATATACAAACTCTTCAGAACTCCAAATGAGTTCAACATGACCAGGCATAAGAATATGTTATCTAAGTCTGATCCTATTCCAAATATCAACTTGACTCACACTGATTAATGCTCATGGAAAAAATTATGCAGAACCTCGATATAAGTACAGTCAAACCCCGTTACACCAGTTTATAGAGTTTTAATACAATAAATTTATACTGATTTGTAGAAACCCCTTTAAACCGCCAACCTCGTTATAATGCCAAATTTGGCATTCCCAGAGTTGGCGGTATAAAGAAGTTCGGCTGTATTCATTTAATACATATATATGTGTATCTCACTATTAAGTAAGAATTTCATAAGCTGAGATTCATTATAACTCCATCATTTCAATATTCAAGTAGATCTTAATTCTATGCACCGAGGCATTCCTATATATAACGTAATCACAATCACAAGCAAATGTCCAGTATATTCTGACATCCCATCCTTGCATTTCTCATTCTTACGCAACTCACACATTCTTTCATATCAACACTTCCACAGACCTCGTAGATACCCATATTCCTCAGGTACCTGACGGAGCTGGTTGCAGCTTTCCATCCTTAGATTCTTTGGCTGCTTGTGTCTTTTCAGCTTGTTCCTGAAAAAAGTGGGCAATTGCAAAATCTGTAAAATTAAACAAAAATTCACCATAGGACTTCATATATCTTTGAGTCAGATGCTCAGGTTTGAGAATATGTATTTCTGTTTGATGGACTGAGCACGTTTTCTTGTTTTAGCAATTGCATTTTAAAGTCATGTGACAGTGAGCTTTGTTATCTCTCGGCCATCCTGTTTGAAATGGCCCAGAAGCGGAGTGTCCAAGAAAATTATAAGAATTATCAGTGTTGTGCCAGAATTTCGAGTGGTTAACGAAAAAAATGCGCAAATCACACTTACTGGGTACACACGACCAGTCACAACACACCATATCATAATGACAATAATAAAATCAGTCAAGGATACAGTTGGTGCACTAAATACGAAGGGTCAGAGAGAACGAGTGCAGATGGCACTGCTTCCAGTTTCAGGGTGGCAACCTCAATGCTGCCTACACTTAAACGTGGACACGCAAGTCAAAAATAATATTGTTTTCAAGTACTTTTTTTCCCTTTGAAACTTATCTATGGTGCATATGGAGACAATCTGGTGAAGAAAGAGCAACGTTCTGTTACCGCATGCGTATATGTAATATGGCGCAATAAAAAGAGCTGGGGTGACCAGGATTTGCCCTTGCGTCCATAGTATCCCCTGAACAGCAGCAGCTTGTGGCAAAAATGATGACGTCAATGAAGTGCCAGCAACTACAGACACCTTTATCTGACAATGTATTATTCAGCTTTCAGTTAAGATTTTCGTCGTGCAAATTCAAAGGTAACGTTTGACCGAGTAAGCCAGGTAAAGTATTCTGCATTTTTATTGCCTCAACATGATTTTGTTTGACACATCTGCCGCCTACAGTCACTGAAATTTAAAAATTCATACTGACGTGATATCATCCGTCCGCTGAGCACTGGCTAGACAGCTTGGCCGTGCGGGTAGAACGTATATGAAGTAAGCTTATGGCCGCCACGCGCGCAGTAAGTGTAAGATTTCTGATTTTCCAGAATGTAACCGAGTAGGTCTTTCCAGCAGGCAGAGGCATTATACATGTATCATATTGACAGACACTTGAAAGACTTATTTATTTGAATAACAGGGTATCGTATGATTTAATACGGTCTGTAGGACGATGCAACTTTCCTTTCCTTGTTACAGTGTTGTGAGTTGTTCGGGATCGCTGGATGTTGTCATCACCTTTGACACAGTATTCAACACAAGGCAGGCTTTACGGTTACAACGGTGGTGGGTCACCTAAATAGACTTATATCATACTATCACTATCTACATCCGAAAAGGTAGTTTATGTGTATCACGCCCCCCCCCC
>JAWQUT010000167.1:1089094-1118680 GCA_033807755.1 Ellobium chinense
TTTTTGTTCCGCGTCACATTAAACCGCAATAGGTGAAAGTGCCACAAATCAAGCGGAGACCCTGATTAGCAGCTCTTCTTTACTAGCCGGTGGAATTTCCTTGCTTTCATTGAGTTGTTTTGTGAGGCCACTCCATATTTGGCTGTAGGGGTGTCCAGGTTCTTCTTTATCCCTATTAATCAGTGAATAGAGCAGAGAAAATTTGAGGGGTATCAGGTTCTGAACGTAGGTCAAAGTAAGAGTAGGCCTGACAAAGAGCAAATAAATAGGATTCGGCGGTGTTCTTGTCTAACTTGCTACGAAGGCCAAGGTCGACCAACGGCATTTTCGGCTGGTAATCAGTGATTATTTGATTATATGGACCCTTCGCCCCTGTTTGACACATGTATAGGAAAAAAATGATCTTTTGAATAATGTAGAGATTCAGGGTCTAACAGGAATGAGTGCTATGGTTCAGTGTTCAGATTTACTCACCATTTTGATGGAAACCTTCCTGAATTACTCTCACTGGGAATCAACCAGTTCAACAAAGTTCACCCATGTTGATACAAATGGAGAATATTCTTACTTCAACATTCTTTTGGACTTCTTAAAGAAAAGAATTACAAGGAATTTATCAAAAAATATTTTCCGTTACAGGAATGAGCCACCGCCAAGAGGACAATATTTGTACATATTTTACAAAATGTTCAAAAGAAATTTTTCCCCACAATATACAGTTTTTCTTTAAAGCAAATGGACATACTTTTAAAAACTATGAAACATTCCCACTTATCAGCTGTATTTACTTTGGAGTGATGCATTTTTGTCAATTTTCACTATGAGGGGACAGCCATTTTTTGAGACCACCAGCACTCACCAAAATCCATAATTTCCCATCAAATGCACAAAGTCAGTCCAAAATGTCCAAATCACTAAACAAATGCCATATGCACCAATTCAACATAAAATTTATATTGACTTCACTGTTACTGTCGATTTAACGATCACAGAAGAGCTGGGACAGGAATTTTGCATATTTTTGAAAAAGGTCGATATCTGTCTGTCTATCAAAATAATATGGTCCTTGCAAATGAAAACATTTTCAAGAGCGAGATATTTGTTCTTACAATACGTAACAGTCTTTTTTTCTTTCCCAAGGGATTAAAAACTTTCTGGGCTTTTTTTTTTTCTTCTGGGACGAGGAAGTTTATATCTCGCAATGAAAGGACACTTCCATTGTTGTTTTTTTTTCAGGAAAAAAAATGCTGGCATCTTATTTTCCTCCAGTGTTTTTTTTTACGATTTACACAAGTGTCCCAAGGTGAGCACTGCTCAAATGCGCACATGACTGAGCTTTGAGAGAAAGTCAAGAGTGGGGGGGAAAGAGAAGGGCTTGGCTCCAGACTGGGACAGATTACTAATATTATGTAAAATTTTTATCTTTAATTGCCTTTCTCATG
Organism: Ellobium chinense; assembly: GCA_033807755.1. Lineage (NCBI taxonomy): Eukaryota > Metazoa > Mollusca > Gastropoda > Ellobiida > Ellobiidae > Ellobium > Ellobium chinense. The sequence goes on from JAWQUT010000167.1 coordinate 1,090,537, forward strand.
GCAAACACTATTTACTCAAAGCACACACAAAAGCCCCAAACAAAACAGGCCTTTTTCAGAACTCACAAAATTACGCTGCACATGGGTGACCTTGTTTAAATTTCCACGAGCAATGAAAGTAGTTAACCTCAATCCACAAAAGCCCCAATTTCATGTCACTTTCCATCAGTGTGGATGACTTGTTTAGAAAGTACCAAGGAAAGCAGCAAATTTAATCAGTCTGGGAAAAAATATGTTTATTATGGAAGCTTTTACAAAGCTCATAAAGAAAAAAAAAGGCATATTCTGCACATAAAGATAATTTTCAATCTACTTTTCAGTAAAATATTCCTTGAAATGTGCTTGTTTTGACACACCGAATTTTGAACCTGAAATAAATTTTTGATGAAAAACTGCCAAACACCAGTGTTTTCTCCAAGTCATATGAGTTGTCTGAGACATTACCCCCTTGTCATCATAAAACTGAGGAGAAAATCTTCCAAGGTTTCAAGGTCTTGTAGGTTTTTCTCAAGTAATGCGAACTTTGCATGAAAAGAGGGGAGACTTGCTTGTATGCAAAGTATTTTTTAGCAGGCAGTTTGAACTTTAAAAGTGAATCATGCAACTGCACGGTCTGCAGAAACACTGACGCATTTACTTTAAACAAACTGTCCGCCCCATAAAGTTGCGGTCGCAAATTATCGTACATTTCCGCATTTTTTAGGCTTTGATGCAATTTTGTAAATTTCCGCAAATTTGGCGTAAATTTTGCTGATTTTGGCCAAACAATGGACTTTTTCTGCCAGTGTCGCACTACGGTGTGAAAAGGAACAAAAAAATTGCAATATTTTAGTAGTAAATAATGCGATCTGGCGGTAAATATAACAAATTTATGAAACTAATTTTGCAACATTTTTTGTAAATATTGGTGCAAGTTTTACCACTTTCTGCATGCAAATTTTGCAATTCTTGGCGCAAATTTCAGGGGTTTAAACTGGAGTTTTCCGCAGGGATAGAACAAAGTTCCTAGAACTAGTAGAAGGTCTCTGTGGTTGTCTTGCACTAACCCATTATGGCAATGATCGACTGATAATGATGGTGATGAATGATAAAGATGATTTCATTTCAATAGTTTTGTGTGGTAGCTTAACTGTAGACCTTGCATTTTTACGCAGAAAACAGAAAATATTACCATCCTAACAACTGGCAGCATTTGCTAGCTAATCGGTACAGTATCATCATACTGACTAAAAAGAAACAAAAAAAATGATAGCAACTTGCTAATGCATATTCAACTCGTCTGCCTTTTTTAGTTTCAATGAGATCATCAAATAAAGTGGTAGGACCACTGTATTAGAAACTGTGTGTCCCTCTCGGGCCTCATGGGAAGGTTTGAAACAGGGTCAATCGAGTGATAGTGAGTAGAACAACTGCAAGTGTCTGGTCTTTAATGTTTGAAGGGCAAAAAACAACATGTGTGGTGTCAGGATGGAGGCTACGGAGTGTTTTTCATCTGAGTTGGGAGAAGGTCGAGAGACATTTTATGTAGGAGGAAGATTTTTATTTGGTTCGTTTTTTTTTTTTAATTCAACATGCACTCACACAAACCGGTATGATAGCAAAAAGAACTGCACACATGCACCTTTTCCACACCAATCTTTAAAATCTAGATCCACTCGCTAGTTGCTAACATGACTGACAGGCCCCTCTATTTTGTACATGCTACCAGATGATCTAACAGATTAGTTTCCTTTGATTGCCATGATGCATATTCACTGAATCCTAAGGCTTATGGGACTTTGTCCATTCCTCGTGACATCCGCTGATGCTACTTGGATAGACAAATCAACTGTTGACCACTATGTTGTCTAGTGGACAATTCTCACTAACTATGCATTCATGGTCATGGTCATCGAAGTAGTGCAGGGCCACGATTCCAGAAATCATTTCTCTACTTTCCACTTTTTCATTTTCATAGGAATATGACGGCTCATATGGTTTGCTATATGGGCTTTTCTTGACTGATGAAGATGTACTGTCTTATCTGTCGGGTCTGTCCCGCCATCTGTTAAATGTAATGTTGACCGCCCTCACACCATCTAGCTCGGCCCGAGCATGAATAAGAAAATTTATTAAACTTGTTGTTGTTGCATCTTTTACTTTGAAAGCTAGATCAAATTGTAACTGATGCTACAGGTACAATCATCGTAACTGTGTGATTAGGAGCTGTAAATATTTCTACCTGCATCCTCAGAATTTCAGTCTCCCTTGCTGAGATCGTCTTTGCAGTCTAACACCCCTGCCCAACTCTACCTTCAAGAAAATCTTCATGAACCAAATCGAAGTAAAAAAAAAAAATGTCGGACAGTTTCAACAAATGCCTCTTGCGCCACTACTTCCCATGTCCAACGCTTACTGTCGATGAGCAACTCGTTCCATGGCAGGGACGCTATTCTTTTCTACAGTACATGCCATCCAACTGGACAAGTAAGGAATAAAGTTTTTCTGGGCCTGTGATGCTTCTATTAGGAAAGCTATACCTTGGAAAGCTAACTCAAAAGCGAAAGAAGAACTTGGATCGCAATTTAGCAGTTGAACTCACAGCCCCCTTTTCAAAGTCTGGAAGAAATGTTACTGTGGATAATTTTTTTACAGGCCTTACGCTGGCAGAATACCTATTCAAAAATGGTCTGACGCTTGCTGGAACAGTACGGAGGAACAAGTCATTTCTGCCCCGAGAGTTTGCCGACAAGAGGGAGTTGCCAAAGAGAGAATCACTGTTTGGTTTCCAGAAACGGGCTACTCTGTGTAGCCATAAATCTGACTCCAAGAACAATGTCATTTCGCTGATCACCATGCACATTGATGCCACAATTACTGACATTAAGTCGAAGCCAGAGACTGTTGTATCTCACAATAAAACCAAAGGCAGAGTGGACTGCATGGACCAGCTGGCTCATTCCCTGAGAACCAAAACAAAACATGTTGGTTGCCAAAGGTCATCTTTTTCAACATCATGGACCTGGCGTCGTATGCCACATTCATTGTGTACAGAGAGAAATTTGCTCGAAGTGAGCTGTCATCTGTACCAAGACGTGCGGAGTTTCAAGTCACAGTTGCTGAAGGCTTGATTGCCCAGCAAATAAGAAGGCGCTTCGTTCGCCATTATGTCACCACTCTTGGAACAAACAGCTTTAACTGTCTGTGGACATGCCAGGGTATACTGGCATCATTCCACCGGGCATGCTTGCAACAGTAATGACTATACTAATTATCGTGGAGCTAGTAAATATCGCCATTTCTAAGAAACAACACAGGATTAAAAATGGTATACCTTGCCAACTTAAACAAGAATCTCAATTTTAAAACAACATTTTGGCTCAACTATTTTTTTTTTTTGCCCGAAACCACCCTTTAATCTGCAGATTTTAGTTAGCACACTTAATTAGTAATAATCTCCTGTGAAAGTCTTTGCAAACTGCAACGCGCTTTCCAGAAAGCACATTTTTATGAGTGAACACTTCATGTAATTGTAAGTCTCAGTGCCAAAATAAGTTGAAGAATAACTTTACGAGAGAATTTCAAGTCATTAACATCATACGGTACACAACTTGCAACAACACTGTTGAATGGCTAAGAAACTGAGATTTACTTTACTCTTGCTGCGACAATGAGAAACAGGCAGACCAAAATGACCAAAACAGGACACCAGGCTTCTTCAGCGAGCTCACTTGGCACGTACAGACTGCTCACTCACTTCAAACGACTGATCGAGGGCACACTTACCACTGGACAAGACATACAGATTTATATGTTATTGATGTCATGTCCAGAGGTCGTCTCCTCTATGTAATCGATACATTCTTTAAGTAAAAAGGGCAAAGAAAGAAAGAAAATGCGTACTCACACATCGTTAGTGTCGTCAGCCTCTGGGTCTGAGAGGCCTCACGAGAAACAAATCGGGGGGTGTCGAGGTTTTCCCTCCATGAGAAGACTGGGTCTCACAGGCTCCACGAGGAACAAATTTGGGGGTGTCAAGTTTTTCTTTATTTGAGAAGTCTGGGTCTCACAGGCCTCACGAGGTACAAATAGGAATAGGAACTAGTGAGATCAAAATAGGGCTAATAGCCACATCGACAGGAATTCCATTGATATGGTTTTTTATGTAGTTCGAACAAGTAAACAACAGTTCTGGGTCGAATTCTTCCTCTTCTTCGGACAAAAAACTGTATCGCCCCCACCTGCAAGGCTTTGACTAGCCTGTGATCCTCTGACGTTACTCCTAAGAGCAGGCACTATCAGAGGCTGAGCTATTTAACGCTACTATCAGGCCATTCAAGTGGGGTTGGCCTTTAAGTTTCTGTGATAAGTGATTAAATTTCCATCCTACTTACATGGAAATCCATAGCTAGATCATGGAAAGAACAATGACATGATTAAGGATTTTTTATTATGCACTTTTCATAGCAACGGGCAAAGTAGAAAGTTGTGAAGGAAATAATATAGTAAAAGAAAGGAAGTATAAGAAAGGAAGTAAAACTATAAAATATCAATAAGATATTTAATTCTCGATGTTGATACAGAACACAAGACTAGGACTCTCAGTGTTATACTTTATGTCCTGATCATACGCGTATGGGTTTACAAATAAGTATGAAAATTATTTGAGGTAGAGGTGGGCGTTAGTAGATATTTTCATAATTCCACTGTTTGAACATTGTTGATGCAAGATACCGATATTATATCATCATATTTTAATTTGTGTCAAGAAGGCTTTCCTAGAGGACCCATTCCCACTCCCACCCCCTCCGGCCACCACCTTTGTGTATATATGGGATTGCTATTTTTTGTTTGTGTGTCAGTGTTTTGTTTTTGTGAATTAAAAAAAAAAAGAACAAACATTTTATTGAATTTCTTTGAATAAGGAAACAATGAAATTTAACTGAAAAGGGATTATAATTTTAGATATAGACAAGAAGTTTAACACTCATCATGTCTTCTCTTTCATGGCATGAGGCGTTCAAATGATCATAAACTGAAATGGTAAATTTTACAAATAAAAAAGAAAGAGGATCATGTCCTCTTTACGTGAGGAAAGGCATTATCTTCTCTGTGACACCAGTTCCCTGACTTCGAAAACAAACTGAAGTAACTGATTGTCCAGAACTCAGGGGTACGGTCTTTGAATGCTTGCTCAAAAGTGGTTATGTATTATTTTTTTTCTTCCCAAAACTTAATAACTTCACCATTTTAAAATAAATTATTTCAGAGAAAGGATGAAAAATAATGACAAAAAATGTTAACTGTAGTTTGTTTCATCTGGTATCTATCATCTAGTGAATGTTAAGAAAATGGCAAGTTTTGGGTACTCCCAATTGGAACCAAATACGGTATCTAGAATACTCACTATTGATATCTGTTAAATCCCATCTCTAACTTGAAGTCTAGCCTAGTCACTTGAAGAACTTGGGTAACATTTACATGTATACTACCTTGCATGCAGAGTTGTCGCTTAGTTACTGAGGCAGCACGAACACACAAGTCGGAGGTAACCAGCAAATATCAGATTTTTGTAACTAGTAATAGTTTTGTGATTGGGCAGGAATTTAACAAGTAGTAGTACAACAATATTCTTCTCAGACTGTTCTTACACCACCCCTAAATTTTATTCTTTACGATCATGATTACACACCACCCAACTTTGAACTGACACTTGTCAACAGTTACACTGAAACCTTTGTTAGTGGTTAGTTTTGTAATGCCACTAGCCAGTCGTCATGGTCAGCAGGAATTCTGCTGTTCGTTATTTTTTCAACTGCCAAAAGCTCACTGCAGTGGTGACTGCCTGTTCCTGGCATCGAATGCTTGGCCAGATTCAAGGAATTAGCTTCCATATCTTCAGAGGTCACATGCAGCATAGGCATTTTGTTGTCTCGTTAGCTGGTAGCCACTCGGAGAGTTTTCTAGGGATCAGTATTATGCGTTCACAAATAAATGAATAAGGTTTTTCTTCATTATCTTCTTTCTTAATGATTAGATTGTCTCAAAATTGTGCATGGGCCACCAACCAATTTGTCGTAATAGAAAACATTGTTTGCTTTTTTCCTGTATCTGAGCTAAACGTATCTCTATAATCATTAGCAAAAATCGCAATTCCCACTTGGTCAAACACTTAGTACTTTTACAACAACATGATATAGTCTAAGAGGAAAATACCAAAGCATCGCTTTGTTAATGGAAAATAACAGATGTCTAGAAAATAAAAATACAGTGTTTGAAATTAGACGGACTCCCTGTTCTACAAATGGGAAGAACTTGGCAGACGTGATATAGCTCCAGACAGCTGACAGTGAGTGACAGTAGTCTATTGATTCCATTAATGAAGCGAGAGAGAGAAAAAGCTGGTGGTGGTAGGATACCAAACGCACTACAGATGAATGCTTTGGAAAAAGCTGAACTGTGGTGAGCGATGAGAGTTATCCTTATTCATGTAGAGAGGTAAAGAGGTATATGCGGAATAAAGTAATGGAAACTTTTCTCCATGAAACCAGTAGAACCCTATACATCTCGATCATGTCGTTTTGCCAAGTTCACAAAAACGGCATATGCATTGTCGGTGAGAATGTAATACCTAAATTTTTTTTTTCCATCACAAAGTTAAAGGAGGATATGTGATCGGGTTGTTTTTGTTTTTATTCATATCCTGACGTCATTGGATGTTATGAATCTGATGCCAATGCTGTAAGAGAAAAATATGGACAAAGTAAGAATTTTGACTTTCTAATGAAGACATCAGAGGCCAGGTGCCATATTTATGAAAAAATCTAGTTGTTTGACTCAGAGGACTTGTTGCTCTACCCTCAGTCGTAAGTTTGTATGAGTAAAGTCCGTGACGAAGACATTAGGGTACCTTTGTCGTTATTTGACTGATATGGTATAATGTTTATTCCTCTGTCATGGCGCCTCGCAAATTGAATAGCGTACCCAAGTCTTTCTGTTTGAAGACGAACAAATACTGTTTATTCTTCTCATTAGCCTTTTATGAAGAAAGTGCATAATATTATCTCCTCGAACTGTAAATAATCGTGCAGTCATTCTCTCCACGATCTGCCAGTGGGGTGTCCATGCACATGGTATGGAAATTTAATCGCTTGTCACGGTAAACTTAAGTAAATTACAGTGTAGTTAAATAAACATTATAACCCCCATCTATGGTTATGCCCCTTAGTAAGTCATGTCGCCTTAAGGTTTGTGACACCTATTAGAAGGGCAAATCACTCATAGTGTACAACCCAATTAATCCGCTAATATATAAAATCCCCCTTTTTTGGGGCCCTGCCAGCCAGTGTTAGGGTGTAGAAATGTGTAAAATGACCTGTGATCTAAATAAAGCATCCAATTTTAAAGTTTCAGGTACAATTTGAGCCTTCTAGATAAAAAAATAAAATGTGTAGACCTATGTATTCGCACGCGGTCAAAACCAGCCAAATGGAAATTTGGGGACCAAATCAGAATTTGAGGTGATCTTTTTCAAAAGACATTTGTGAAAAATTTTGGGCGTTGACCCCCCTTTTTCTTCCCGTTAAAAGATCGGGCAAAAGAAGTACTTTAACCTCCATGGAAGAAATTTCCCCAAATCACAGTGGTATATTTAGAATAACGCAAAATGTTAATAGGGCCAAAAGAAGAAAAAACAATAGGTGTCAAAGACCTTAATAGGCAGCTAGTACCTGGCATGTTTCCACTTAGAAACACAATGTTTACATCATGGTGGTCGAGGTAGGTCATCTAGGCTATCTGGACAGTCTTTTAAACTTCCTCTACCCCTGGGGCCCTCCCCAGCCCCCCTCTCCCCCCACCCCCCTAGTCTAGCCTGTATGGGACTTAGATCTAGATCTACGTGCTGCAGACTCAGTTTACATGACACACGCTTTTTTTAAAATAGTTTTTTTCTCGTTCTCTTTTTGTCCTTGTCTCTCTTGTTTTCCTCCCACCCTCCACCCCCTCCCCCCACCTTTGACACACACACCCAGTGTTGCCAAAAAATGCACCAAATTTGGCCATTTTTTTTAAATTTAAGATTTCATTCGTTCCTTTTTCCTTCCCTACTTCCACCCCCAACCCCACCATCAACCCCTCCCCCCACCCACCCCACCCCACCCCTACCCTTAAGAAAAATCACCACCCCACCCCTTCTCAGCCCACCCCATAGGCTCATATGGTATTGCCAAAGAAAGCTGAATTTTTAAAAAAAATTTTTGTGCAGATGCACCAAACTTTTGTTTCTCCAGGGCTTCTTCCCCAATCAATAACACAATCACCCTTTAAGAAATGCCAATATGATCACTTTTAGGTTTTAAATGTGTGGTTACAAGTGGATTTTATCATCAAGGGTTGCAAATATGGTCAACTAAAAACTATCTGCTCATGCCAAGGTGTTTACATGAAAACAATGACCAGCCAAGAGAGGGTCATTTTTCCTCTCCCCTCCCAATCACCCCCAGGTCACTCCCCTCTGACCATTCCCTACTTGTTCCCTTCCAAACAGGCTACCATGGCTAAATTTTAGGGTTGAACTGTAGGTTCATGGGAGCTATCAAAGTAGCATAGGGTATGCCATCAAGAGAATTGGCTATTTTGAGAGGTATCAAACTCTTAATTGGGCCATAAGAATGATCTAAGGCATATAATTCAGCAACATTGGCACCATTTTGTAGGGAAATGAATGTGCTTGACAGCTGACAGTTGCATATTTCTCGAGGAAACTAACAAAGGCTACCAACACCTCATCCAATCCATCTCAGTGAGTGAGACTATTGAAAATTATCTGTATCCCTATGCAAATATACCTTACCACAGGAATATCATTCTCTGTCATGAAAGAAGCAAGAAAGAGACACTTCAACAGTACAGAATGCATCACTATTGACTACTCAAAACATATGTAGGAAATAATTAAATGTGGGGAGGGGTTAAGGTTTGTGACACCTATTAGAAGGGCAAATCACTCATAGTGTACAACCCAATTAATCCGCTAATATATAAAATCCCCCTTTTTTGGAACTGAAATTTTGCATGTGTTCTCGTTCTGTGTTCTAAACATCATGTAAATTTCATAAAAAGCAAAAGGGTTCTGGTGACAAGCATTGGACCATCTGACAGGAATTAACTCAATTGTCACTAAGTCCGAGCATAGTTTTTTATTTCGTGATCCACTGCCATTATTACATATTTTCATTGCAGCATAGTGGTGTTAAATAAGGAAGTCGGGACCCATGAACTTTTATGTTATTATTGGTTTTTGGACAAACCTTGTGTACATTGTAAGTATGAAACAAATGTATGTGAAATTTGATATAAATAGTATATAATATGCCATAACAAGACACTTTTTTTAATTGCTTCTATTGCACGTTGTGTTGTCATACTCAGATAGAATATTACAGGAATCTGTCTTAAAGTAACATACAACCCCACATACACACACCTATAAACACACACACAAACATATACATAAGTGAATAACGTTCGCTAAGTATTTTGAAAAAGAAAATGCAAACAGTTTTAGGAATGTTTATCAAGTAGGTGAGTTGTTTTCGACGCAAGTGAATTCTCAACGTAGCATATCTGCCAAATAAAAACTAGATCTAGATATTTCTTCACAGTCGCATTCGGCATATCATCAGCTAATCTGGTTATTGACTGTCACATCGCTTCTCTTCGTTTTGATCGGTACTATTACTGTTTCTAACTGGGTGTCGTAATTGTATTTTATTAATATGCGCGTTCGACAGCATGATTAATGAATTACTCTTGACTGCTCACAATATATTGTAGTTTGTAAAACCCTCTCATCTTCTCTTATCAGTTGTGATCACTTTTTGTCACTTGTGTTTCTCTCACTCTTCTTTCTTGAATTGAATGATTAAATAAATTTGAAATAAAAGCAAGGTACGCCCCCCCCCCACAACAACAAAAAAATCCCAAAAGTCAGCCAATCANACTCACATCAGTCGGCCAATCGTACGGTTGGCCAATCGTCCAGTTGGTCAAATGTCCGTTGGCCAAACGTCCATTGGCCAAATATTTGGTCACCACATACCTCTTGTTGCAACAATGAGAAACAGGCAGACCAAAATGACCAAAACAGGACACCAGGCTTCTTCAGCGAGCTCACCTGGCATGTACGGACTGCTCACTCTCTTCAAACGACTGACCGAGGGCACACTGACCACTGGGCAAGACATACAGCTTTATATGTAGTGTTGATGCCATGTCCGAAAGTATCGATTATAATAGATTGGGTAATTGATACATTCAGCAAGTACAAAGTACAAAAGAAAAATATCAGAAGAAAATGTGTACTCACACATCGCTAGTATCGTCAGCCTCTGGGTCTGAGAGACCTCACGAGAAACAAATCGGGGGTTGTCAAGGTTTTCTCTCTCTGGAATGTCTGGGTCTCACAGGCCTCACAAGAAACAAAGCGGGGGTGTCAACTTTTTCTCTACGAGATAAACATGCTCGGACTAACCTATTTCTACTGGTCCTATTGGCTTCAAATCTGGCAGAAGTATGCATAAATGCTTTATAAGATCGGAAAATTTTTTTCAGAATTATTCAACAAAAATGAAAAGTTTTATGACCGGAAGTGTGAGATGAGGTAAGGCCATCTTTGAACGTCAAAATGGAGCTAGATGCTCGTGATTTTTGAGCAATGATTTTGAATGACTACAAAAGGGGTTTAACGGCTATAGAATTTCTGGATCAGCTAACAGCAACATTTGGAGAGTCTGCCCGTTTCACATCAACTGTTTACAAACTGTATCAGGAATTTTCACGAGGCAGAGAGACCACCAAAGTAGATCCTTTCCCTGGAAGACCCGTCTCTCTAACTACAAATGAAAACATAGAAGCTGTGCGAAAGTTGGTGGATAGAGACAGGAGAATAACAAATGAGGAAATACAGAAAGAACTTGGCTTTCCATCCACTACTGCTTATAAAATATTACACGAACACTTAAAGCTAAGGAGGGTCTGTGCATAGTGGGTACCCCATATGTTGACTGAGGATTAGAAAAGAGTTAGGGTTAAGTTTTGTCAAACCATGCTTAATATGATGAAGGCCGGTCAAAGTCTGTGTATAAAGTCTTGACTAGAGACAAGACATGGGTGTACAATTACAATCCTGAAAGCAATCGGCAAAGCATGTGTTGGGTGGGTGCTGGAGATGCTCCACCTGTGAAATTTAAGCGATCTCAGAACACTGGTAAAATGATGGTGGCGGGTTGGTTGTTTTTTTTCGGAAAATGCGGCCAAATTATAACAATTCCTGTAGAAGAACAAAGGATTGTTACTGTCCTATAGTATATCAATAACTGTTTACCAAAGGCCTTACATGAGTGGGCACAAAAGCATCCGAGGACTGGCACTCGAGGGTTTACGCTGCACCACGATAACGCAAGTGCTTACAAAGCACACGTGACTTTGGAGTACAGTGAAACCTCGTTATACCGCCAAATAAGGGGCAAACAGAAAAATGTCGGTATAACGAGAATGGCGGTACAACGAAAATACCATGTAGAACAAGGGAAATAAGTAATTTACCAACATTGGACTGGCTACCATGTCTAAAATAATGCATTTATCTCCCTTTAAAACAATAGAGTTAAAGTTAAAAACAAGCAAGAACTAAGGATTGGAAGGCACTGGAAGCGTCTGTGTCAAGTTGGAGAATGATAAGAAAAGAAGTTGACTGCTACACATTACACATCCGGGTCAGAGAATCACACGAGCGCTAGGCCTACGTCATAGATCAATGTGTGCTGTTTGCATCTACCCCGCGACCGGTGCGAACCAGTTGAGGCATCACCTCGCGCGTGCTTACGTTCGTTAGCAAACTCTCTAGGCCTATTGAGCGAGAGGAGATTGAACTGTGACCCGCCTTTCCCACTGCATGCCCCATCAGTAGGCCTATCAGGACTTCGCTTCCAAAAAGCGAAGAGTGTGTAGTAGGATTGGTGTTTGAGTAACAAGCACAGACTGTGGCGCCAAGTGATGTTCTGTCTGTTAGCTGGATTTAGTTAGAGGTGGGGAGTGGGGAGTGGGGAGTGGGGGTTAAATTTACGTTGGCGATATAACGAGCAATATTTACTATACTCAAGTTATGAATGTAACAGTTAAACTGTTGGCGGATGGCAGATGGCGGTATAACGGGATTTTTAGTGACTTTGTATAGGTGTCAGATCCGTTCCACGGGGAAATGCTGGCGGTAAGCGGAAATGGCGGTATAAGTATAACGGGTGGCGGCACAGCGAGGTTTCACTGTATTTGGAAAAAGTAAAATCTCTCCCACCCCCCGCCTTACTCATTGGACCTAGTTCCTTGTGACTTTTTCTTATTCCCGTCAGTCAAGATCAAATGAGAGGGAAGTGATTCAGTGACAACGAATAAGCGCTTTTTACGTTCAACAAAATAATCGAGGGGATCCCCGCTGAGGAGTGGAGCCATTCCTCTGTCTCTTGGTTTAGGAGGATGCAGTCGTTTTGATTGATTGATTGAGTTTGTGTTTTACGGCGTGTCAGCACGATTACGGCTATATTACGCCCTCATGGTGACTGTTAACGTTTTTTAGTAGAATTTTCCTATCAATTTTGTCTGGACAGCGGCCGCTAGGCCTACTCTTTTACGATTTTAAAACTGCCAAGGGATTTTTAACGTGCGCAACGTGCACACGGGACCTCCTAATTTTTCGTCCTTATCCGAGAAGACTAGACGCCGGCTTTCCTACTCTAAAAGCCAGAGTGTGACCGTCCTATCGGCTTCAAAACTGCAGTCGTGCATCAATGCTAATGGACAGTACTTCGAGAAGTTGTTAAAGTTTCAGCTCTCTAGGACCAGTAGAACATGGTTAATCCGAGCATATAAAAGGTATACCTCGTATTTGAGAAGTCTTGGTCTCACAGGCCTCACAGCCGCAAAATCGGGTGGGTAAATAAAATCCTATATTTGGAGTCTGGGTCTCACAGGCCTCACAAGTGAAAAATCGGGTGTAAAAAAATTGTGGTCGGTGGTCAGTCACTTGCTGACCATTGAGAAAAAATGATTTGATCATGTTATCTCATAATATTTTAAAAGATTAGTCAAAATTTGGGCAAAAATCATTTTTTCTATTTTTTGGGACACAAAAACAGGTGCTCTGGGTCTCACAGACCCACGTGCACAAAATAGGGTTAGTCTATGAATTGAGGGAGTATTGAGCGCATGGGCTAGACCGGTGAATTTGAAAAGCAGACAAAATAAACCAATTACTCAATGATAGAAAGCTCAGTCTATTCCCCTCAATTTCATATCAATCAGTAATGTTGCATCTCAATGCCTAAAACACTGTAATAACCTCTGAAGGCTGCATCGTCCTACAGACCATATCAACACTCATAAGATCCCCTATTATTCCAATAAAAACAGTCTTTCAAGCGTCTGTCATAACGCCTCTGCCGGCCCCAGACAACCCACAGGGTTACATTATCCAAAGTCCGAATTTTTACACTCACTGCACGTATGGCGGCCATAAGCTTACGTCTAATACGTTCTAGCCACATGGTCAAGCTGTCTAGCCAGTGCTCTGCGGACGGGTGACAGCATGTTGGTGTGAATGTTTTAATTCCTCTGTGAACAGTAGATATGTCAAACAAAATCATGCTAAGGCAATAAAAATACAAATTTCTTTTTCTGGCTTACACTATCAAACTTTACCTTTGAATTTGGATGACCAGAACCTTAATTGAAAGCTGAATAATACATTGTCAGATAGAAGTGTCTGTAGCTGCTGGAATTTAAGTGACATCATTGTTTTTGCCACAGCCCACTGTTGATCAGGGAAGGGGAATAATTCTGGAAGCAAGGGCCAAACCCGGTAATTCTAGCTATCCTTATTGCATCATATTACATACCCGCACGGTAACAGAACGATGCCCTTTCTTCCCAAAACTTGGTGGGCACCATGATGAGACTAACATTGTCTAATGCCAAGTGATTAAGACTTATCAAGGAGTAGTAGACGTGCCATGAAATGCCTTTGTTAGTATCTAACATTACAATTTGTTAAGTTCAGTGCTCATCAAGGGAAAAGATAGATAATATACTTATCAAATTACCAGTAAGGCTGATCGTGAAACAAGACATCTACTTCTTGACCAGACGAAAGTTTGGGGAGAGGGTATGAGAAGATTTGGGGGGAGAAGGGAGAAGTTTTGCATACAGAGTTGTATTACTGAATTGTCATTTGTCAGCCAGGCATAGATCCAAATCTATCTATTTTATAGGATAAAATGAATGATAGGGTCACGCTGCGCACTTCACTTCGTCTATGTGATAATGAAGATTTCAAATTATAAATCGAAGTCATAGTACTCATAGTATAGACTTGACAGTAAGATAGATTATAGGGAAAAGCACTGTAACAATTGCATAGATTTATTTTTGTTGTTGTATTCCTGTACAGAACCTTGGACTCAACTCATTCATGTTTGCCGAATTTTGAATGATTAGTAGAGAAATATAAATCCAGGTCTGAAAGGTTTGTTTGGAAAGGAACTGTGATTTTGACTTACTTGTATTGGAGGAATTCATATTTGACTGTATTATCCATTTCATAGATTTAAGGCATTGGACGCTATAATCTACCCCTCATAAGTGATTTCACATTAGTCTTAAAATCTTTTAACTTCATTAAAAAGAAAAATGCATTTAGATCTAGGTACTTCTTGGAGGGTAAGGTTAAAGCAAAGTCATCTCTCAAGAAGATAAAGCCTCTGAAAGCCTCATTTTTGGTTCAGTATTCCAGTGCTTCAATGGACTGGTTAAACAAAATGAAATAACATGTTTTAATGTGGAAAAAAATTGGATAAAAAATACAAATTTCAATAATCTCTCTCGGAGTTATTTTTAAGGGCAGACAATTTCAAACGTTAATAAGCCATGAAAGTTTTAATTCTAGTTTTGCAAACTCTGACATAAAATAAACTACAACAGGTTACCAAATTTCAGATCCCTGGGTCTTTGAAAGTTGCAAGTTCTCAAAGATGCACTTAGCACCGATTTTCCATATTTGCATAATTCCCTTAAAATTTAAAAACTTTAAGAACATTTTCAAAAATCATACAGTGTTTATCTTCAGCTGAAATTTTGTATGTGTTCATATTTTGACCACCTCCAAACATGTAAATTTTTTAATGAAAAATAAAGGGGGTGTGGTGGTAAATTTCTAAAATTTTGGACCATTTGAATAGCTCAGTTTTCTGGCCATATTGGAAAGGAGATGCTCAAATGATGGAATGAAAATATTATTATACTGAATGATTTCAAATTACCTGGAGCATGGCACTTCTTTTCCTCTGATAGTGCTGCCAGTGTAGGAGCTGCTGATCATCAATGAATTTGGCACACTGAGAGTTGACTAGCTCCTTCCGGAAATGTTCATACTGCAGTAGCTCCAACATGTGAAGACTCTGAGGATATCTGGAATACAAAAGACATATATAAAGGAGGATAACGAGATCTGTTTAAAAATTATCTGACTATATAAACATTTTTTCCCATGGGAAGTAATGATGAGAAGGGGGCAAAATTGTGCACAATGCATTATTTTTGGAGGGTTGGTGAAGATGCCTCTGTCACTGTCAGGCAGCCAATAAGTCAGATGGTGTACTATGCGCTCATTGCATTTTTATTTCACCTGAAGTGATGGAATGTGTGGAGTTGTGTTACTGCTTAAAGTTTGACCAGAATGTGTGAGATCATGCAGGATCTGCTAGATACAGTGATCCTGAATTCCTGAGATGAGAGGTGTATGGATACGGAGAGGACATTCCAGAGGGACAAACAATTACAAAGGAGTTCTATCAAGAGGTCCTCCGATGTCTTCATGTTGCTGTTCAAGCCCATGAGATTGGACTTGTGGGTCTCACAGCTACATCATGACAACGCCCTGGCTCATTCTTTGCAGCTTATCTAGAGTTCCTGGCATGCTCATTGGCCACGGTCCCTAACCAGACATAACTCTTACTGACTTCTGGTTGTTTTCAACGATGAAGATGCCCCTGAAAGGTTCCCGCTTTGAAAGCTGAGAGGACACCATGTGAAATACAACAGTGGAAATCCAGAAGAAGCCTTGCAGACATGCCTGGACGTAGAACGGTGACAGAATCACTGGGCTAAGTGAGTGGCGGCACAAGGGGCCTATTTTGAAGTGGATTAGGAACTGAACTGAATATCAAATACCTATTTTTGTTTTCCCAGCCTAAAGCCGGATACTTTTCAGACAGATCTCGTACATTTCTCTCTGAGCCCCCTTTGTCCTCTAAACCTTAGGACAAGCAACAACTGCTTTCGTTCAAAACCAAGTCATTATACTGTCTCTAACAACTGTCAGTTGTGTGATGTACGAGGAGCTGTAGTCTTTGAAAAGGCATCACTCCTTTTATAGGTGAATCTGTCCCTAAGATTGTAAGAATAGGCTTCCCACAAGAACAAGGCAAAAGCAATGAAGTTTACTGGTCTGGTGCGTCAATTTAAGCTCAAGATATAAACCTCACTGCCCTAGCATTTTTTTTAATAAATGCAGCAGATTTCATAATTCAATGACACAGGCAGGTTGTCACTCTGAAAAGATAACTCATTAACTTTCATTGGCTTTGTGGGTATTTTATGCCCTAGAGAGGTTTCAAATTTGTATAAATTATGAACGAAAAGTTATTTTGCCTCCATATTTCACATATTCCTTAAAATCGTAATAAGTTCCACTTTAATATATCTGACATTTTCTAAAACTGAAGAATAAAAGAACAGTTATGTATTGATTTTCACAAGCTGTTAAGGCCATCATGGGGCAAACAGGTACCCATACTTTTATAGAGAGATTTTTCAATGTAGCGAGTCGGCAGTCGTGGGTCACACAGCTGTCCATGGTCAGTCAGGTCAGCTGTCCATGGTCTCCTAGGTCAGGGCTCTCTGGAGCTTTCACTCTTACTTGCATGTCCAGCACAATTAGTATTGGGAAAACAGTACATTGCACGGCACTATCCACCTGTAAAGCAATCCATCATGGTGTGTATTCCTTGGTGGAAAAGTCCAGCTGATAGCCATTGAAACCGCTGCTGATTGGCTCTGGAATGTGGTACATTCCAATGTCTGCCATAGCAACTGATGTGGTACTGAGCCATAAGCATTTGCGAGACTGATCCAGGTGATGTGTAGAACCAGCTTCTCTGTCTTGAATGTCTGAATGGCTTCCCAGATTATTGTGGCATGTAGTAAACATCCCAGAACTCCTGGAACGCCTACTTTTTGTAAAGTAGTATTTTCCATCAGATAGGCTGTCAGTCTGGTCGCCATCAGAGAGAAAAATATCTTTCCCTCCACACAGAGGAGTGATATGGGTCTGAACTGCCCAATTTCTGAGGAGTTTTGCTCTTTCAGGATGTATATATGCCACTCGCTTTCCACCATTCCTTGCTCACATGCAGCTCCTTCCATGCTTGCTTTAGTAGGCAATGCAGTCATTTCAGTACTTCTGGACATCTCTTGTAAACCACATAGGGGAACTCCATTGGGACCCACGGCCAATTTTCATTGTGCCTTATGTATGCCCTTGGATATCTCTTGTAACTGGGAGGGTCAGTGTCAATTGAATCCCTGGTCTTCCAGGCCATATAAGCCCTACCATGTGTCCGAGTGCAGAGTTGGGCGGAACTCCGTTCACTGAACTAAGTTCCTGAACTTAGGCCCGGTTTCCTGAACGAAGCGAACGGAGTTCCCCCGTTTCATTGTGTACACGATCGAGAACGGAGTTTATAATTTTTCTTGAATGGATCGGAACTTAATTCCTTTTCAAGTTCGTTCAAATTCTGTTCACACATCAGCGACCAGGGTGTTTTTTATTTTTAATTCTGTTGGCAGTTACTGCACTTGCCACACTGCAATCACTAACTACGTTCGACCTGTCAGTTTTAACGCTCATTCTTCGAATTGGCAAGATTAGTTTGTTACTCCTGCCCTTTTATGGTGTCAGGTAAACAAGGCCATCGAGATTAAGCTGCTGTTGCCATCCACATTACACAAGGACTGGCTTAGCCCTTATAATTGCAAGTGAAATGTGTCCCCTTACTGACAAAGATGTGACGACATCTGGTATCCAGGACAATGTCATGAATATTGACTGTCTCAAATCCATCTCTAACAAAACAATGCTTATACCCATTCAGAGGTCTGTATCGTGGGTGGTGACTAACAGCTGAACACCAACTTGAAAGCCATAAATAATTATCAAAAGCGAGATAAAGGTTCACTGGATAAAATAGATGGGCAGGTGAAAAGTGCAAGAGATCTAGAGAACTAGGGATGGAATATGATACACATGAAGAGAGCAGAGGGCAGCAATAGGTTAGGTAGACGGTGCACTGGTTTTCATACACATGACGTCATCGCCTTGTATAGTCTTCCCTTTGATGGAGTCTATAATGTCATTCTTTAACATTAAGAGTAATTGCAACAATTTTCAGCAACAATTAAAGCTTTCAGTATCTAATAATGCAGGATCAGACATTGTAGCTTGTCAGGGATCCTTTAGAAAAACTACCTGTCTAGCACCAACCAGAACCACGTGACAGAACACACTGAGCTTATTAAGAATAATGAATGACAGGATTTACTCTAATAGCCACTCTTGTCTAAAATTGTGACTTATGCCTGCCTTATGATCTCGAATACATCACAACCTCAATTTGTCCTAGCTGGTTCCATGCAATCATAAATACATTCTCAAATTTATAAGGAATTGTAAAGCTCCAATTTCTCTCTAATTGCAGTCAACTCTGGAAGGGGCTCCCTACCTACTGCCTCAAAACCCTCTCTCCAAACTTTTTTTCTAGTCTAAAAGTAAACATTTTGTAGAAAATCAGCCTTATCGGTACTTTGAAAAAAATAGTATCTATCTTTCCTTTTGATCAACACTGAACTTGACAAATTTTAATGCCAGACGCTAACAATGGGATTTCATGGCACGTCTACTACTCCTAGACATGTCTAGTCACTTTCCATTAGACAGACTGAATGTTAGTCTCATTTTTTAAACACTCATTCCCGCCGTATTTTTCTCAGAAACAACGTTGATCTCATCTCTCTCAATCACATAATTCTTAGAACCAAGAAGCAGTTTTCATCACTGAAAAATGCCATTCAGACAACACCATTTGTAAACACAGTACGGATTCGAAAGGAAAGCCAAGGTGAGGCAATCAGGGATTCCACTGATATGTGTTTTTTTTGTAGTTCGAACAAATCAACAACACTTCTGGGTTGAAATCGTCATCATCTTCTGACTAAAACTATATGGCCGCCACCTTGCGCCTGCAAGGCTGTGACTAGCCTGTGGCCTCCTGACGTCACACCCTAAGGGCGGACACAATCATATCTCAGAGGCTGAGCTCGATGACGCTGCTATCCAGGTCATTTAAGCGGGGTTGACCTTTAAGTAACCTGTCTATATTAAAGACTTTGATTATCGGTGACCTTGTTCCCAGTGATAGAGAATTGGTTGATTTGTCATTAAATTCAAATGTCTTTGGACCAAGATTTATGAGTGTTGATGGCATATGGATGCAGCAAAGTGATAAGATTCACACAGAGAAAAGCGACTATGCAAGATGTCCCTCACGACCAGCAAGATGTGAGTATCTTTGTACTTGAGCAGGAGGATACAAATCTGCAAGATGTCCCTGACAAACAACAAGAAATGAGTATCTCCATACCTGAACAAGGAGAGGATAGATGACACCGAACCAATATTGAGAGTGCAGGACTGTTGAGAGGAACGATCGAAGGCTCTATACAATTGATGCACTTAAGAGTGTGAAATTTTCCACTTCAACAAATAAGCCATTCTAAGGAAACAGAAAATTACCTTCAGTCAAGCAGAAAATCTATCCCTATCTAAGGGTAAAAGCATACAGGTAGAAAGCTTCTGAGGGAATCAGAGACGAGCTGAAGGTAGTTCCAGAAAGATGCCTCAAGGAGAGATGCAGGTGTGAGCACTCAGGAAACTCTTGGCAGGAACTGAGTGATGAAGACCGATAGGAAATCTTCGATTCTTTCTGGAAATTTTTATGAGCGGTCAAATAGACTTTCTCAAAACAATGGTCGACGTACCTTCTTCCACTTCTGGAACCCCCGATGGGAAGAGAAGCACACTGATTTATCATCCAAAACTGAAAGGCATTTGGAAACAGGTGTGCACTGTCATGTTTGTGAACACCTGCGACATAGGAAGATAGTCTCTGACGAACAAGGAACCTCAAGCGTGGAAAGACAACTGCTGGATATCATGACAGAGCTCAAGAAAGTAAAGACTTTTGCATTAAGCGGCTCCTGCAGCTTTTGCCAATGATGCCATCTCACAACTGCCAAAAGTCCACCAAAAAACAATACTGAAAAGCCAGTTTAGAAGTGTGGCTGAGGTCTTTCCAATCTATTTGGAATGTTTGCGAAGAGCCATGAGTCAAAGCCTCTTTGAGAACATCCTTAAGTCACAGAAATTGGCCATAGTCAGACCCTGTAAAGACAAACATGACACATATTTCATACACGTGCAAGAACCTGGACGAGGAAACTTGGAGGGCTCATAAAGCAAACGCAAAAGATGCCCAGACCTCCAAAGCCAATGACAGACTGCTTGCTTTCAGACTGTGCTCTTTGCTCCAAGTCTGAATGTATTGTATTGCCCTGTATTACAAAACAAAGATGTGTTCGTAACTTTGCTATCTACAATCTGGGTGATGCTGAATGCTTCATGTGGCATGAAGTAGAAGGGGTTTGACAGCCAACAAATTTGCGTCTTGTGTAACTGACTACTTGGATCTATCGTGGTATGTCTCACTGCTCGTTTACCTTTGCCCATTAGCTGAAAACCTGAGAGCTACAAAGAAGCTTGTACCGATGGTCCTGTTTGTCCCCCTTACGTTACATGAGAAATGATTGACACTACCTCCCCATTGCCTCCTGTCACTAGTCAGGCAGTTGACCCTTCCGCGCATGCATGGACGAATCAGAGCGGACATCCTAGCAGCTGGTCATTTAACCCACGCAAGCATCAACGGATCAAGATTAAGTAAGCCCCCTTTCAGCCACACTTTATCCTTTCTTCAGCTTGGGCAGTGACTGACTCTTACTGAGCCTTACCTGCACTATTGTCAGGCACATAGGCATGACCATCATTCGTGTTGTGTAAAGGCTTTTTGACCCACGCCACTCATGTCGCACTCTGGCCAAATGTGGAGCGAGAAATGTCATGCTTATCTTCGCTGGTGTTTACGATCATGTAAATTTGATGCCACATTAGCCAAAATCCCGTCCCCGCAAAGAATGACTAATAATATGCTCTGCAAGTTTATTGAAAATGCAGTAAGACTAATATTTTAAACAGTACAGATACAATTTTATCTAACTCCGTTGTCCCACCTCACTGGCAACAAGTAATGATTATCCCTTAACTTGAATGAAACGCACAAACTATCTAAGGTCCGCCTAAGCAGGACGCCCGCTTAAAGGGGACGATTTGTCGGGAATTGAGCCATCCCGCTTAAGCGGGTTCCACTTTCTTTTGAATAACTTTGCACCTGCCTCTTTTTCTTTGATAGTTATGCTACCAATATGTTGATTAAAACCAGACGTTTATTACTGATCATTATGCTTTATTACTGATCAATCTGGACAAGATTAATTACTCACCACAATCACGAACATTACTGCCTGACTTCTTTTACTGCCAGTTGAAATCTTTCCAAAATCTGAATCATTACATTCAGAATCTCATGGCAAAGTCGGTGCTCTATACAATTAGTCCCCAATACTGACTACAGTGTGTCTTTAAAGTGTTATTATTTGTTCCTCTATTAGTATTCAAATAAATATATTTCTATGACTATGAGAAAGAGAGAGAGAGAGAGAGAGAGAGAGAGAGAGAGATTAGGAAATTTGATGCGTGGAATAATGAGCTGCTGTGTACAGCTTGTCATTATTGACAGCATACAGTTGAGCAGCTTCACGATTGTGTGTCATGCAAACAAAGTTTCTTTTCAAGAATAACTGTTACCTGTTCTACAGATAATTTTGATGCAATAAGTACACTGAAACCTCGTTATACCGCCAAGTAAGGGGCAAACAGAAAAATGGCAGTATAACGAGAATGGCGGTACAACGAAAATACCATGTAGAACAAGGGAAATGAGTAATTTACCAACATTGGACTGGCTAACATGTCTAAAATAATTCAGTTATCTCCCTTATCTTTCCACTAGACATAATCCTTCGTTGTCATTATGAAGTTTACATTGCTTTCATTTGTATTTGTTGTTTTTGTTGTTGTTGTTTTTTGTGTTTAAAAACTTGAGTTGATTTTAAAACAATAGAGTTAAAATTAGAAACAAGCATGAACTAAGGATTGGAAGCGTATGTGTCAAGTTGGAGAATGATAAGAGAAGAAGTTGACTACTACACATTACACATCCGGGTCGGAGAATCACACGAGCGCTAGGCCTACGCCATAGATCAATGTGTGCTGTTTGCATCGTGCCCCGCGACCGGTGCGAACGAGTTGAAGCATCACCTCGCGCGCGCTTACGTTCGTTCGCAAACTCTCTAGGCTTAGGCCTATTTAGCGAGAGGAGATTGAACTGTGATCCGCCTTTCCCACTGCATGCCCCATCAGTAGGCCTATCAGGACTTCGCTTCCAAAAAGCGAAGAGTGTGTAGTAGGATTGGTGTTTGAGTAACAAGCACAGACTGTGGCCCCAAGTGATGTTCCGTCTGTTAGCTGGATTTAGGTAGAGGTGGGGAGTGGGGAGTGGGGGTTAAATTTAGTTGGTGGTATAACGAGCAATATTTATTATACTCAAGTTATGAATGTAACAGTTAAACTGTTGGCGGATGGCGGATGGCGGTATAACGAGATTTTTAGTGACTTTGTATAGGTGTCAGATCCGTTCCACGGCGAAAAGCTGGCGGTATGCGGGAATGGCGGTATAACGGGTGGCGGTATAGCGAGGTTTCACTGTATAAGGCGACATGTTTCATGCCTTGACTAACTAAACCAAATGAAGAAAGATTGACAGCTACCCTTGAAATCACTTGGAACTTACACCTGAAGTCGCGCTGACTGAAAAGCAAGCCAGAAACAAAGACCTATTACGCGACTATATTCTAGCTGTGGCATTTTGCATCTACATCCAAAGTCCAGTCCAATAAGTCCAGACAATAAGTCTAATATCCATTGCCCAGCTCAAGTGGCAAATGATGATGGAGCATTTAACAGCGGGTTACTCTAAATGTTTCCGGAGATGCATCCCATCTGCAGGATGATCTCTGTTGCATTACTCTGGACGATTGCCATTTTGTCTGCGATGCTCAGATACACAGAACTAGGGCATGAAACTTGCCTTAGTGCACTTTCCCGAAAATATTCTTAGTCTTAGGTTTAGTATTATATCGACGGTCTTTGCATGAATCTGCCAGGCTGCTTCAAGTCACATCTGAACTTGGCAGATCCTATGTGAAGACTGACGATATCATCGGCCGGCTAATGAAATCATGAATTTCACACAAGACAAATTTTCGAGGAGAGATGAAAAAATGATTTATTAAATGATTTGCTTTAACATAACGAATTTAACCACATAATCTTGTTGTATTAGTTTAGACTTGTTATGTGTGAAATATTTTTCACTGATTATGATTATGCTTTTAAATAACTTGTGGTTTTCATGATTTGCACATGTTGAATCCTGGCTGATCAAATCGTGAATTCCAGGCAGGTGGAATTCACGAGTTGATCGTACCAAATTGGAAAACTGCCTGTTGTATTCACGACTGCGGCGTGATTGTATTGTGTATAGATGGATGAGACTGGGTACGCTTTACTGTATGTAGTAATGACAGTAACATGCTGAGTAACAGTAAAGCAATAATTACACTAAACAAGATGACAAAAACAACCTAACATTTTAACCTGAGTTCAAAATACTGCAGTAAGACTGAGTATGTAACAAAATTGATTAAGTTACCATAAAGAAAAGTGAAAGTCTGTTGAAACAGACAGATATTATATTAAAAATAGTAAAACGCATTTTGAAAAAAGAAAAACAAACTAACTAAAATCATAAGATCTACTCTCTCCCTCTCTCTCTTTTTCCCTCCTGATTCCTTTCCTCTACTTTGATTTAAAATTAGGGTTCTTGACTAAGCCTTAGACACAAATAATGTATAAGAAATTTAAAATTCCATTAATAAATCAGGAAGAAAGAATAAAGCCCCTCTCTCTTTACTTTCTCTCCCCGTCTCTTTTTCTTTCTTCCCTGCTGGACACTCTCCCTCACTCTCTCTCGATGGTACCAAAGACAACAGCTTAGAGTCCGATCTAATCATTCTGTCACTTGATGCATTTCACTGCACGGCGATTTTTCAATTCAGAGAGGAAAATTGTCAAAGAACTGGTTGTACTTGTTTGGGATAACTGCTATCAGACATTGTTGTATGTCCTTTGTTCAAATATTTGTGCTAGATTTCCATTCCATTGTTGGTGGAAAATGTGCTCAAAGTGCTTGACATGACTGCATTTTGTTCTAATAAATACACTCATCACTGTAAATGATGTTTTTGTGCATGACTGCAGTTTGAAAGAAAGTGCATGACACAACTGGTAAATTCATTAGCAGTAAGTGCGCCTTCGGCTTCGTGCCAGACATAACAGACATTATTGTTTTTTGCCATATCGTAGATTGTGAAGTTGTGAACTGCTTAACTTAGTTCTGAAGCAGGTGCTGGAGTCACTGATTGTTGGAGCAAGATGCTGCCTTGCAGATCCATGCAAACCACCACAACATCCTGTTGTTCAAGAGCTAAGCTTCTGTCCATGGTATGCTCTTCTTTAGCTCTTTTCTTTTCAGCCATATGAGCTTTCAACTCAGTCTCCCCAATGTTTCCAGACTCAAAGCTCATGCAAGTGTCATACCGATCCTTTTTAGCTTGAAGAGGGACACATTCTTCATTTTCAACATCTCATTGGACGTCTTGATTGTAGCTCTTGCTCTGAGCAGGTTGTTTCATAGGACCGATGAAGATCTGCCACTGCGGAAACACAGTTCCAAGTAAAGTTTTCCAGAGCTTTAATGACAGTAATGAGCGGGCAGCTATGGTAATCTATCTAAAAAATGAGCCAAACACTTCTTAGCTTCATCACATCTTGAGTAATTAGGATTGTTAGGTTGTTCAGGAAATTTGGGTTCTTCCAGAGCAGCTTGCACAAAATGCTGCATCAATCCAGTCATGGCTAGAAACATGTTCCTGCCAATCTTGATTCTGTGGTCATCATTCTTGATATGATAAGCCCTTGTGTGACTCTTACAACATGATGAATCTCCTTCACTGTATCTTTATCTAGGTTTTCGCGCCACTTTTGTAGGAGGCCGTTTACATAGGATTTTTCTCTCCCCCTATGTCAATTGCCAAACATAGTTAATCCATGTGGCTTGATCGGGTCTTATACGACTTGGGAGCATCTTCAAATAGGTGTAATTCTGTTAAAAATCACTTCTCAGATCTGAAATTTTGTGATTTTCTTTAAAAAATCAGTTTCCTCATGATCTACCAAAAAGCAATCAATTCCACCCATAAATTAATGAGTGACCATCACTTTCTGACCACAATCCCCCCATATAGGTGGTTGGGTCATATAAGACCTGATCACCATTACAGAGCCGCTGATGATCAGATTGTATAAGACCTGATCACTTTTAAGAGCCATTGATTGTCTTCTTGTTGCTGCTAAAGTCGTTTATATAAAGCAAATACAAATACCTCTGACTATTATCAGCAGTAGGTGAGGGCTTCCATTATTATTTTTTCTTCAGGGGTTCTAATATTATTTTGGCTTTTAATACGCACTGTTAATGTGCTACTTAACAACATCAGGTTTAGCTGCGTCTTGTTCTGGCAAAGTTGTTGGCCTCGAAGTTTTGATTCGCACAATGGAGGATGATGACACAAGAGAAAACATTTTAAAAGCTATTTGGAAAGTCATATCACAGATGAAACCGATGATGAGGAAAACAATCATTTTATGACCAGGACACAGAGTTTAAGTAGACGAAGATGACATGCTGTAATAGATTTGCCACTTAAAAAGGTGTTCATGAACCAGGAAATGACCACCATAGTTTCAAAGCTAGTTCAATTTTATAAATGCCATAAGGCTCAAGGGATTTGATGGCTTAACCCTCTAGTGCCCACTGGTCCATATTTGGCAACCCACACAATCCAGTGGTCTAAATATGGCATGGATGTTTCAGTGCCCCGAGGTCTAAATTTGACCCAAAATGTTTCACCTATTAAATATTGACATTGTTCAAAATCAATATTTTGAGTGGCATTTGAAGTGTGTATGTGAATTTTCAAAATTTTCCTACCAGTATTTCTATGCCTGGGCACTAGAGGGTTAAGTTCTGTGTTAGTTAAGTGTTGTGTTTTCCTTCAGCAACATAATTAATGTATGATCATAGATCTACTACAAAAAACATATACCCATCAAACTACTCAAATCTCACCCATACAAATAAGGACTGGGGATCTTAAAACCCACAGATTAATCTTACATAATAAAAGTATTTGATTACTAGGTTTGGGAGTATAGTCCCAAGCTCATGTAGGCTACATGCTATTGCTAACTGTCATCGTATTCATAGAAGGCATAAACTGGTTACCGAGTTGCAGAACTGACATCTTTGCATTCTGGTCAGACCCATAATTTATGTGCTCAGTCCTCGACAGCAAACGTCTTATGGTGTAGATGCCGATGGTGCCGGTCGCCTTGTGTGTACCCTATCTCTTCCTCACTGAAGCCGTTCCTTATGACCGGGCCCTCTTGTATCACAAACTCTTGCAGTCAGAGGGCCACAGCCTCCTTGATTGATATGTATGCGGATAACTGGCAATCTTTCAGAGACTTTACTATTTCTGCCTTATCCTTCCGTAATGTCCCCACAGGGATATCAGCCGCCAGCCAATCGGTTCTTTCATTATCATGGATCCCAGCATGTCCTGGACAACAGATCCTTGTGGTTCCGTGAAACCTGGAGGTCAGCAGATAGTCCATTCAATCACATTGCAACCATCTGTTTAGGACCTATAGGAGCTTGTTTTGCGAGTCTGTCACAATGATTGCCATTGCTACTATGGTCCCAGAGAACCACTTCACAGCCGCGGTGACTGCCTAAACCTTCATTCTCATTTTGGAAGAAGTCGTTGATTACTCTCCACTCTACTCGGTTATGACCCTGCCTCTCACTGAGAAGCCCTATCCACCCAGCACAACCCATCAGTGAACATGATTGTGTCGTCTTCTGTCAAGTTATTAGCAATAAGTTGCTTAATCTTGAGGTCGACTCTCCTGGGAACCACTTCCTGCATTTCCTGCCAAAGATGATGATTACTTTCTGGAGGTCAGTCATGCGCTATCCAGAGTTGACCCAGTCCTTTCCCTCGACTAAGTCTTTCGCTGAGGGGACCAGAGCAGTAGCATTTTTTTACTTGCCTTTTCTACTTGTGCCATCCATGACATCATCTCCTAAAACCTGTGCTGTTGATGGCAGCTGTTTTTTCCTGTAGTGGATGTCTCTTGTCCTCCATTACTCACAATTAGCCTTGACCTTAGCAAGCATGTCTAGGTTTCATTGAGTCCCAGTATGCGTCTTATTATCGCAATAAGGGCTTCTCTAATGTATCCCAAACAATATGCATATCTTAATTCTGGATATATTCCAGTCAATCACACTGTGGTGGTGACAGCCTGAGAATTCCAAGGCCATAACTGACTAACGCTAAGACCAACTGATGGCGCAGAAGAGCCAGTCTTTATTCCAGTTTCACAGCTGCTGTTGATTTCAGCGTTGCCATACCTTGTTTTCATCTCTGAGTTATTCGCTCCCTGTGGTGCCTATACAAACAGGCTGCAATCAAAGGTCATCCCAAGATATTTAATTCTGTTGCATTTTCTATGTTATGTCCCTGGAAGGTAATGACGGGGACATCAGCCAAGACTATATGATTATTTAAGGGGCAC
>JAWQUT010000167.1:1119784-1167159 GCA_033807755.1 Ellobium chinense
GCCCCCCCCCCCCCCCTTAAAGAGCTGACCTTTTGCAGGTTGTCTTGTGAGCTAAATTCATCACTCCACTTAGCAATGGCTGGCATCGTTGCGTGAATGCTTGTGACCATCTCCTGCCTGTCTGGGTTCGTCTTATATACTCACGATTAAAAGTAAGTATACACGTCAATCATAACCCATAGCAAAAAGCCAATGTGATAAAAGGAGATAAAAACTGTGGGTTTTTTTTCAAACGTGGGGTTTATTTTCAATTAAGTTCACAGAAAAAACTTCTGGGACTTGAATCTGGGGTCTGGCATCCCACATTATATGGACGAGGGTCAAAACACACAATCAGAATCAGCGTCCATGAGTGAGTCCCAACTAAACGATGACGTATCTTGATTGCGAGCCTTCTCCCTCAATTCAAAGCTGTAAAAGTCAAGTCGCATTTGAAACTAGTATCTTGTGTGTCCTCCTGTGGCACTGATCACAGCAGTGCATCTGCTTCGCATCGAGTTAATCAGAGTACAAATTGCAGCTGTGGAATGTTGTTTATTGCCTATGTCAACGCTTGAATTAGTTGGTGCTGGTTTTGTGATGACGGAACCATAGCTTCATCTTCACGTCCAATGATGTCCCAGACACACATGATATTAGTTTCAAGTGTGACTTCACTTTTACAGCTTTGAACGCGAGGGAGAAGGCTCGCAACCAAGATTCATCATCGTTTAGTTGGGACTCACTCATAGACGCTGATTCTGATTACTGCATTTCTTTTTCTTTTGACTAATAAGAAATTGGAGGTATCCGATTTCGACATACATGGACTCAACTGTATGTGTTTTCACCCTCCTCCACAAAATGTGGGATTCCAGACCGTAGATTCAAGCCCCAAAAGTTCCTTTTCTGTACACTTAATTGAAAATAAACCCCACGTTTGAAAAAAAAAGTTTTCATCTCCTTTTGTCACGTTGGCTTTTTGCTATGGATTATGATTGACGTGTATACTTACTTTTGATACGAGGATATCGTCTACAAACATTAATATCCTTCCTAGCCATTACATTGAATCCTTGTGACCCTAACAGTGTAGATGTGAAATAGCACAGGTGAAAGAGGATATCCCTGAGGCAATCTTGGACATATATAATGGCTTCAGACATTCATGATCCCAATAGAAGGGGAACTTTTCTCTTCATCAGATCTGCTGCCACCCAGTTCACAAGCCATGTAGCCCAGTCCACATATATTAATATTGCAGTCTATCAAGGAGTATATGTAAGTCTCAAAGTCCACTTTTTTGTAGGTATCCTCCAGGTCGATGGCCCCAGGCGTAAACAGTTAATTGAGAACAAAACATGGGCCTCCTACATTAATTTAAGCTTACAGTAAGACAAATGATAAGTAATCTAAAGATTACTCAACCCTCTTCCTCATATAAGACCTGATCACCAGTGGCTCTGTGTGAGTGATCGGGTTTTATAAGACCCGATCACTAGAGAAAGTAACTAAAGTTGATCACTGCCGCACAGGTTAAAGATGATTTGCCTGTCTTCTTCAGACACTAGATGAGCATGAACTTCGAGGTTTTAGTTCTATCGCTCTTCTTTCAGTCCCATTCCGTGATGTGTTCGCTAATCCATTCTCAGGAAGTTCTTGCCTCTTAGTTTGTTCCTATCCAATTGACCCCTTCCTTTTGCACTTATTTGAGCTAAAGGATGGCTCACTGCTGATCTAAATACTCATGGCCGAAGCTTCTTTCGAAGACACAGCAGCTTCATTATATGGTGTTGGGAGCACTAGATCTTGTTTACAGGTCTGACCTCTTGATGCTGAAATTTCCAAAGCTTCTTGACTCGATGCCAGAGGCTCTAATGCTTGGTGAGTTGTTTTCACGAATGATTCCCAATCAGAAAAGCTCAGCTGAACAACTGAAGTATTTGGTGAAGATGATGCTAGAGGGAGCACTGGATCTTGTCCAGTAGGCCCAGGCAAAAAGTAATCGGATACCCAGGTCCCGAAATACCTATTAGACGCCGGGACCCGAGATTACTTTTGAAAAACCTGGGTTTAGTAATCGTGTAACCGTCAAAGGAGACTTAGATAACCTGGGTTGTGTAATGTGGATGAAGCCGGGCTTAGTAATCTTGTATTTGTGAGAAAAGACGCTGGTAAAGTAATCATGCCTATCAGGCTTGAAACAACAGAATAATGTGTCACCTAATTAACGCACAGGTAAAAGCAGCTAGCGACTAGCAGTTCCTGCCTTAAGTCCCCTTCTCCCTCTCTTCTTCTGTTCTCAGAATTTATTGCCACCATTTGATTATCTCTGTATCCTTACCGCCAACAATCCGAAGTTTGCATTGCGAATGGTTATGGTCTTTTCTATTTACATTACTACATGTAGTTTATATTATTTCCTTTGGTTTTTACTGTCTTGCATTCGCATAAAAACATTTCTTTTACAATTTCTCTGTGTATTTTAAAGTCTAAAGGCTTACCTACTATTAAATCTAAGATGATGAAACAGCGAAATAAAACAAGAACAACAATAAAAAAGGCAGAATTGAGAAGACAAAAAGAAAACAATCCATTTTCCCTGTTGGAGACTGGAAAGAAAAGAAAAAAGAAAAAAAGAGGAACAAAGGAAAAAAAAAGCCAGCCCTCATCACTGCATTAGAGCAGCTAAGGGGATGACGCTTTGGGAACGGGAAGGGATGGGTTGGTCTGTTTCGACAACAAACAATATCACATCATGTCACAGGCACAGTGTCATTAACCTCAAACCCGAAACCCAGATGAAGCCCGGGCGGGTACGATGTCTGGGGTGGGCGGGTAAAGAGTTTTACTCATAGTGATAGGAGAAGCCATTAATTGCTAATGTATCTCGCCAGCTAGGTAGTTCTGTGAGTAATCGGGTACCCGGGTTTTGAATATGGTGATTGCTATTACCCAAGATTACTTCTTGGAATGGGTTTGGCACAGGTCTATTGTCCAGAGGCCTTGATGCTGGAATTTCCAAAGCTTCTTGACTCGATGTCACTCTCTGAGGCTGATTCTTGTAATAAAAACCAATGAATCACCAATAATCACAACATAATTATAATCACAACATAATTAATTATATTTGGAACGAGATAACAATGATAAAATGCATGTTGTCAGTGTCCATCCAAACATGAATATTAAAACTGCATGCCGTCATAGATACACAATCAAACAAACATGTATACATTCGGGTACACACACATACAAACCCACAAACATGGACCGACACATATACATATATATATATATATACAGAGAGAGAGAGAGAGAGAGAGAGAGAGAGAGAGAGAGAGAGAGAGAGAGAGAGAGAGNATGGACCGACACATATACATATATATATATATATACAGAGAGAGAGAGAGAGAGAGAGAGAGAGAGAGAGAGAGAGAGAATGCCAAGCAAAAGTTTCACTATGAATGATAGATAAAGATCACAAGGGTTTCATTTCAAAGACATCGATTACTGTGATTGTACCGCCATTAAAATGAACCAGATGAACTTAATTATATTTGTATTCCCCTTTTTTTGATAATTATGTACTTTGGTCATATGAAAGAACGGACACATTCAGATCTCTGAAAGTGGATACAACTCATTGTTAAGTAAAACTTTCACTAGTTGGCAGAAACAGCGATGTAGAGAACAATTCACAATGAAAGAAAATGAATAAAAACCTATTGTGGTATATGAACTATGATGCTTGCATCAAGAATATCACCTTAACAGGGTCGTTCCAGACAGCAAAACTAATATTAACGTTGTTTGTACTATGACAACTTTACGAGAACGAACTTGTTTTAAAGTTTCACGTTTATATAGATGTTTGTCGTCAGACCCTCCTTTCCTACTATATTGGTCACAGTAGCCATCACATGTATCACACTTAGGAGAGCTGACCAATGTGAAAAAGTCAATATGGATAAAAATGTGGAATTCACAATTTCATCAGCCGATCAACGATATGTCATATTGTGGCAGAGGAACCAAAACAGTTGCAACTTACTTCAAAAACTTAGCATACTTGGCATCTTTCCAATACTGTAGGTATTTGAGGTAGTTGATAAAATTTGGGTCTTTGAAAACACCTCGTTGGGCAAGAACTGAAATATAGTGGAAATACAATTTTGTTTACATGGAATGTAACATTAACATGTCATCAAATCAACTCATAACAATCACATCCTTCTGTCTGCCAGCAGAATGATAAGATCACCATCTCATGACAGCAATGGCTGAAATGCATTCAAGAGCCTGTGTTCAAATGTAAGTCATCCCTAATTCTGTTCCTGCAAAACCATCAAACATGGCTAAAACCACTTTCTCAGAATGCATCTGAGCAACCTATCATATGCTTGTTGTACCATGGTTGCTACAGTGTGTCCAATATTACTTTACCATAGTGAACAACTAGGCTGCACCATGGTCATGGAGCCTTGGAACTAAAAGAGTTATTTAACATGACATGGTTAAAGTGCCCAGAGATCTACTGTTTGTTGGTGGGTGGTCAACCCAAGTAAGCACAAATAAACAACAACATCATGTTGGGGCTGACTGGCATAGAAACCATGCAGATTTGGTGTGGGTATGGAAAACAGAGCAAATCCATGAATACTTCAGTCTTTCTAAAATTGGGCTATATAAGAGAACCAGATCCGCCCTCTTTGCTGAGGTGTACCTGTGCTTAGGTGTACCTATGCTTAGATTAAGCTCATGCAGAGCACATAATGTTTGTAAGTACATTATCATGTGAGCAAGCATTATCATTCTTCAACATTTAATGGCATCTTAGTAACCCACTCAACCCCCATCTTCCTCATCCTCATCTCCTGATGTATGTTATCTTCCCTGAGCATGTCCTTTTCTGAGAACCCCTCTAGTTGAAGTTCTCTTGAGTAGAGTAAGTTAGCAACCTCAGGATATGAGTGTATGGGTAAATCATTAATGAGAAACTATGATGATTTTATCACTTCTATCAGCCACAGTGGCACTCCAGGTCACGGGTAGCTGTTATAATCAAAAACATTAAAATACAAGGGTCACCTTTTAATTATTGGGACTCACCTATTTCTACACATGATATCTGCACGACATTTTAACAACTTTTCGAAGTACTTTCCTCCATGCTGCACACAAAGTTCCATTCTTCTGAACCATTGGAAAAAGCCGTTGCGCCACTAATCAGGGGTCAAGGTCAAAGTTATGTTTTGAAAGGCAGCCACAGCCTCTTCAGTATCTTCAAACATGCGTTGAGATTTGATCAGTGGAAACAAAAAGAAGTCACAAGGTGCCAGATCAGGTGAATATGGGGGATGAGGCATAATTTTCACCTTTTTGTCCATGAAATATGCAGTTGTTTTTGCTGCGGTATGCGCTGTCGCATTATCGTGATGCCACAAGACTCGCTGTATTGGTGTTCTTGGGTGTCGGTTTTTTCACAGTTCGAGAATTCTGGGAATGTACTTGGTGACATACCAATCAGAAGTAACAGATTTCTGATTTTCAAGTAGGATCGTTCCGATGTGGCCAGTCAAGCCAAAGAACACAGCGGCCATTTGCCTTTTGATGCTGCGCTCACAACGTAATTTCTGAGGTGGTGGTTGTCCTTCAGCGACCCAGCAACTGGATTGCTGTTTCGTTTCTGGGTCATACTTACAGATCCATGTTTCGTCACCAGTGATGATGTTATAGACCTCTTTTGATGTACCTTTGTTGAATTTATGGAGCATTTCTGTGCGGTAATCTACATGCTGTTTCGTTTGATCGACTGTGAGATAATGAGGGACCCATCTGGCACAAACCTTTCTTAGGCAAAGATATTGATGTAAAATTGTATAGACGCTAGTCGATGAAATGCCCAACATCTCCTCTATCGCAACATATGTAATTCTTGGGTCAGCTTCAACAAGAGTGCGAACAGCACTAACTTTCTCTTCTGTTACTGTTGAAACAGAACGACCGGGATGGTCATCATCTTTCAAGTTGTCTTTTCCAAATTTATATTCTTGATACCACCTACAAACTGTAGTCTTGGAAGGAGCAGATGTGTTGAAAACAGATGTTAATTTGTCATGACACTCAGTTGCAGATAACCCGAACTTGAAATCATAGAAAATCATAGCTAGGAAATCAAGCTTTTCGAGAATCACTTTGCGTCTTCTGCTAACGCACCTGTAGCTCAGTTTAGATAACTAAATTCGCGATATTTCCGGTTTCAATGGGAGCAGTATTATAAAATTTCCGGATTTTTCCGATAAAAGGTGCAATATTGTGGTGTGAAATTTTCAACACTCTAGCGCAGCGGGAAGTGAACGAGTCCCGATAATTAAAAGGTGACCCTTGTATCTTGATGTTCAAAGTCAAATACAGCACAACAGTATATCAAATCATACTTAAAAGATCTAATATGGATCCTGATTAATACACTGATAATGTGGCATTCACTAACTCATGGCTGTTCCTGTTTTCAAATCCCACATAGTCTCAGTTCTATTACTTAAGCTTTGCAAATCTAATATTGTTACAGTGTACTAGTGCATCAAAAACATGATTATGCTATTACATACCCTGAACCCGTAACCTCTGCTCCAGAAAACAGGATTCATACAGTTAAAATTTTTGTTTGTATTTTGCTTGCTAAATATTGGAACACTCTGGTGTCCAATTATGGTGCAGTTCTCTTTGGAATGGATGTGGAAGACTGCATGCAAAAGTGCAAAATGGTGTATTGAACTAAAACTGGAACTTGAATAGAATGCACCAAACTTCTTGGAGACTGGTAGGCCTATTTAAAAGGCGTTGTAAATCTAAAACTAAATAAATTGCAACACACTTCTTGGAGACTAGTATTTAAAAGGAGTTCTAGAGCTACAACTACAAGAAAAGTCTACATCATTTTAAGTACTCATGTGTGCCATTTTGTTATACCACTATAGTGCGTTCACCATTGTTTGATCAAAGGTTTTTCAACAGAACTTTTTTATTCCTGGATGAATTGTTTCCAAACTTTGCACAATTGTCTATACCAATTTGTCTCAACAGTAAAAAAATTTTTTCCCCCCCTCCTCTATGTTCGCTGTAAAAGTTTTCTCAGTAATCGTTAGTAAAAAACTACGTCTGCGGCCTGGTCAGAAATTGAGTATATTTACAGTGGTGTGACGTCATAGGAGAGCGCCTCAGTAGCGTCTTGATGCATTTTGATTATTTGCATCATCCTGCTTAAAGAAAATTGCATACATATATGAAAATTTAGGATTCTGAAGTATATAGACTATATTATGTTTCTTATAAACTATCTTATTTCTTTATTATTGAAAAATTGAGCACCAAATTACTAGAAAGTTCATTCTTGCCACATCCTCCTCCAATACACGGCCGCCGTTGATAAAAAGTTCCACTGACAAATTTAAAAGATTTAGATGGCTGCCACCACTTTGCTCAGTTCTCACATCTGGTTTTCACAACAGACATCACATTTCTAGCAAATGTCTAGTAGGTGTTCACACTTCCACATTATGACTCACATGCAACAACCAAATATGCACCACTAGTGTTTTCTATGTACTACTAGATACTTTTATTTTCTACAGCCTCGTTCTATTCAATGGCAATGCCTCACACTTTCGATGCTACTGAATGCACATTTTATATGCCCCTACGTTCACATGCCAAAATGGTTTTGACTTCAGCACTACTTCTAGATAAGTCTTTTCAGATTTTATCCTGTTTTTGTTCTGCTCGTTTGCATTAATCTGTTGCCTTTAAGTGAAGGTTTCTAAAGCGGTTTTTGAAAATTATTTTTGTGATCATTACGGTTAAGCAGTTTCTACCTATGCGTTTTCTTAAATGTTTACATTTTCAACTTTCATACTGTAAAACTATGCATGTTTGAGAAACTTACCTGTTATCGTTAATTTCCAAATGTTTAAGAAAAAAACTTTTACCACAGATACAAAGACGATGTGAAAAAAATATTTTCTGTTAAGACAAATTGGTTTAGAAGTCTGTGCAAAATTTGGAAACAATCCATTCAATAGGAAAAAAGATATTAAACAAAAACTCTGTTCATCTTTTTGTGAACGCACTATAGTGGCTTAACCTTCCCAACGGACAAGGGAGCTCAACTACAACACTGTGAAAGTTTTCAGTACCAGCCCTTCAGTCTATCACATTCACAGGAACACCAAACACATCACTGGTCCCGTCGCATAGGGGCGAACTTGTCAAAATTTGGATTTTCACTTTTTTGGCTTTTCTTCATGCTTGTAGTTAGATCTTCATTGTGTGTAAACAATTTTACAACCATGCCCTAATTATGTAATTACGGCCCGTCCCATAGGGGCGAACAGCCTAAGCGTTGTATGGCATAGAGGCGAAGACGGTATTCGCCCCTTTGTCACGGTAGACATCGTGACACCTGGGATGGCCCGTAGGGCAAAAGGACAATGATGGCAGTCGACGGGATCACTGATAGATAACATTCCACAAGACCATTTTCTTACTGTTTTATCCTCAAAGGGATTAAAAAAATACTGCCTGGTGGATCAATGGTTTGGACTTGGATGTCCAGTGGATGTCCCTGTCCCTTTTCCCTTTTTTTTGGATGTTTTACTTCCGAAATTTTGACATTGCATTTTGTTTCTGAACTGTCCAATTGCTCAATGCTTGTCCGGTGGGTGTCCTGGCCCCTTTTTTGGATGTTATTCTGCCGAAATTTTGACGATGCGTTTTGTTTCTGAGCAGCCAATTACTTAAAATTCTCAACATTTTTTTCACGAAAATAGCCCTTCAATTTTACCCTTTTCAAAGCCACATAAAGAGATTTCCCAATCTGGAATCCCATTATCGTCGAGTGAGTTCTACATGTCAGTATCTCTCGAGTGATTTGACACTCACAAAAGTGCATGCTCTTTACACAAGAAAGCCCAAATGGACAAGCTGTTCCTGTGTCGTATGAACTATACAACAATGTTTTCAAACAACAAAATCTGAAATTTCACCACCCCAAAATGGATATATGCAGGATTTATGAGACAATACAGAACGGTTCCAATTCGTCCTCTGAATTAGAGGAAGCCCACAATTCCCACATCAAGGAAAAACAAGCAGCCAGAGACGTTCTAGCCAAATACAGGCCAGAAGCTAAAGACAGCGAAAGAATGCATGTGGCCATGTTTAATCTGGAGAAAGTTTTATACGTACCAAAGTCCAAACAGGGGAGAGATCTTTTACAAAAGAAGACTCACGTGTTTCAATTTCACTATCTATGATGTTGGGATACGTCAGGGCCACTGTTAAGTTTGGAACGAAAGTCTGACCGGCAGGGGAGCAAATGAAATGAAGCTGGTAGACAATGGGGCAGATTCATACTGCACTGGTTATTCTGTCAACAGACAGCTCCAGTCCATAATTTTACACTCGTTTTCTCTTGCAACCATGTCCCTGGGGCTCACACTTGATAAGGCTGATGGAACAAGTAACTAGTTTAGGCCAAAAGAACTTAGCCTCAATCAGCCTATTGAATACTAAAATACTGTTGGCAACTTACAGTTCAAGTAGGTCGGATTGGCCAAACACTGAACAAACTCTAATTCAACCTGGAAACGAGTTCTCTGCTGCTCTTCTGTTTCTGAAACAGAAATGTGTAGAGTTATAAGCATACGGTTATACTAGAGAATGAAGGACATATAGCAGACATTGATAATAATATAGAGATTGGGACTTTCAAAATTTCACGAACTTCCTGACTGTTGTTTCTGGATTAATGTGTGGAGAATAGAAAAGCAACCTGAATTCTTGATTCATGCCTGTGTAGACATGCCAACTTCCAAGGGTGAGGCAGTTATGTCAACACAGCATGATTTTCACTCTTCCGGTCCTGTTATTTAAAGGCTGTTGTCACAATGAGGAAGCAAAAGGGGAACTGATTCTATGCCCACTACAACCTGGCAAAGCAAGAAAAAAAATTTAGAAATTTGGACGTCTATTGACCCCGTAAAGAAATTGTTTGACCTGGCAGAGAAATTGTTTGACAAGACCATGCAATGTTTTACATCTCATTCACAATATACCTAAACACAGAACAGTTCATGTAATTATGTTACACCTAGTTTGTGAAACATCTCAGACTGCCCATTTCATGAAATGCTCCAATATATTTGTCCAGTTCACGGCCAGTGCTATTAAGAAGGCTGAAAATTTTAATTTTTAATACTGTGAATATACAATGGCGGGAAATTAGAAATGAGTTTCTAAATGGAGCTAAAGCCCCAAGAGACATTACATGTAACCAGAAAGAATGACAATGACACCTGAATGACATACAGTGATGGTGCTTGTGACATTCAGTGGTGCTGTTTAATGAAGGACCAAGAGGGCTTTCCTCAGAAAATTATTAGAAAGGATGGGTACTTTTTAAGATTGCGGAAAAGATCTCCTCACAATCACAGCAACCCTAAAGACATAAATTAACTTTTTAAATTTATGTCACTGAAACTTCAGTCACGGCAGTGTGTCAGTCATATGTAACTGATGTTATTAGAAATCAAAATAATACAAAATGCCTTTATCTCCACGTGTACAGTGAAACCTCGCTATACCGCCACCCGTTATACCGCCATTCCCGCATACCGCCAGCTTTTCGCCGTGGAACGGATCTGACACCTACACAAAGTCACTAAAATCTCGTTATACCGCCATCCGCCAACAGTTTAACTGTAACATTCATAACTTGAGTATAGTAAATATTGTTCGTTATACCGCCAACGTAAATTTAACCCCCACTCCCCACCTCTACCTAAATCCAGCTAACAGACGGAACATCACTTGGTGCCAGTCTGTGCTTGTTACTCAAAACACCAATCTTACTACACACTCTTCGCTTT
Source organism: Ellobium chinense (assembly GCA_033807755.1). Classification (NCBI taxonomy): domain Eukaryota; kingdom Metazoa; phylum Mollusca; class Gastropoda; order Ellobiida; family Ellobiidae; genus Ellobium; species Ellobium chinense. The sequence goes on from JAWQUT010000167.1 coordinate 1,130,695, forward strand.
TTGGAAGCGGTCCTGATAGGCCTACTGATGGGGCATGCAGTGGGAAAGGCAGGTCACAGTTCAATCTCCTCTCGCTCAATAGGCCTAGAGAGTTTGCGAATGAACGTAAGCGTGCTCGAGGTGATGCTTCAACTGGTTCGCACCGGTCGCGGGGTACGATGCAAACAGCACACATTGATCTATGACATAGGCCTAGCGCTCGTGTGATTCTCCGACCCTGATGTGTAATAGTCAACTTCTTTTCTTATCATTCTCCAACTTGACACATAAGCTTCCAATCCTTAGTTCTTGCTTTTTTTTAAACTTTAACTCTATTGTTTTAATGGGAGATAACTGCTTTATTTTAGACATGTTAGCCAGTCCAATGTTGGTAAATTACTTATTTCCCTTGTTCTACAAGGTATTTTCGTTGTACCGCCATTCTCGTTATACCGCCATTTTTCTGTTTGCCCCTTACTTGGCGGTATAACGAGGTTTCAGTGTACATCCATCCTAAATAACCCACAATTACTGTATAATGTGCATGCACTGCATCAAGAAGCTCATAAAACCATTTCCCACAAAACAGAGAGATGCCTTCCACCATTCCACATTCAGTTAGATTTGAATGCTTAAGGAGAAATAGTTCCTAACACACTAGTCTAACACCAATCAATGAATCTTCAGTCACGCCAATGTGTCAGTCATACATTTATTATTTCTATTAGAAATCAAAAATACACATAATAATAAATACGACTTTATTTACCCTGTAGGGAAATTGTTTTACAATGTCATACAGTGCTACACATCTCATTCATAATACAAACACATATAACAAAACACATCATACATGTAAATACATAATATTACAAATGAAATACATAACAAAGTCATTGCTGGTCGCCAGCGGTGCAGCGCCCTGGTCCCCCCAGCTCTTCAGCCAGGTACTCATTTACACCTGAGTCGAGTGAGGGGACACTACAACGTTCACCGCCCAGCTCGCGAGTCAAACACATAAACCTTAGACTTGAAAGTCTTCAGTTTCTGAGTACGACTCACAAACCGCACGATCATGCCTGATTAGAGAGTCAATCAATAGGTGTGAACAAAATATGGTGCAACCTGTTTTTCCAGCATCCCAAAGTGAAATAAATTAAACTGGAATTAAAACTCAGATGTAGTCAAAGGTAAATATTTTACATTCAAAGGAATAATTTTCAAGTTATTGGTAATGACTGATACATAACCTAAAATGATATTAAAATTCAAATGTAATCAAATACAAGATCCAAGATTATTTAAGATTGTTTATTTAGGCAAAAGCCAACCACATAAAAAATATGACATTTAAAGGGATAATAGATTTTTAAGTTATTGGTCATGATTAATTAATGTAAGACCATTAATTTCTAAATTCAAGATGTGAAATAACAAAGATGATGGCTCGGCTTATGTCTAGGACTAGGAGCAACTTGACATGTTATTTGGGTAGGCAGGATAACTTTCACTTCGTATTTCAGTTAATGAACATTTCACATATATGCACAAAAACCAACAAAAATCACAAATATAATGAGGCTGACTCTACAGCTACCTGAATTGCTGAACCTTATAAACTGAGAATGCTCAATGATGAAGTAAATGTGATGGAATCCCAGCCTCTAGTGTGTGTAATTGTAAAAGTCTATTCTCCTTAGGCCTAATAATAAACAGGGCAGCACGGGTGAGATCCCGACACAGTAAGTCAAAGTTATTTCCTTAAATTTTTATATTGGATTAGAACATTTTGTCTGAAAAATCACTTTTTGTGACCAGCCATACGTAATGTTTATAGAGAAGACTTCTTGAGTCTTCCACTGACCTAATTGACCAGTGGTGCTAGGGTTGCACCCAGCGTGTAATACTGCTGTGGCTGCTGACGGCCTAAAGGATCTGGCTGTGTACTCGTTGCCTAGCCCTGCCTCCTTGATCGATTTGCATAGGCACTGTGCCACCATGTGCGCAGTGAGAGCAGTGAAAGGGGTGTTGGCATAAATATGAAAAGTGGGCCATTCGAACTTACACAATCAGCTGTTTGTAGCATGTAATTATGCTCGTAAGTATCTAACTAGGTCACTGGCTTTATCAAAACGAATCTCAAAACCTTTCCTGGTGCTGTCATTTTTATTCCGAACAGCTTGCCTGTTAAACTTTAGTCCAAATCACTTGTGATGACCCTGCATGCCAGTTTCTAAAGATATAAACGCGTCTTGGAAAGAAACTGTTCCTGAATGACATACCACTGCCGCATTGATGTGAGGGAGGGGCCGATGTGGATAGAGCTGCCAATTCCACAGGCACATGAACGTTGTGAAGTGAAGCTTCAGTGAATGATCTGCTTTTATTCTCAAACTGATGTTATATGTTAGACCCCAGTTTACCTTATCTATCCTTTTCTAAATGAATAGGTCTTGCATATCCTCCTCTGTAAGAACAAAGGTCATGATTAATTTGATTCAATTTAAGTCTATCCTCTTCCTGGTTAATGTTGATAAAAATTTTAGTCCAACCACGAAGAAGCATGCACAGCAGGATATTATTTTCAGTGCTGGCTTGTTCTCCTGTTTAATGTCATGGCATTGTTATGCACCAATTGAGGTGTGCTGGGACCTGAACTTTACTGAGTTTGTCCCGAAGATGTTTATGTCACATGAATAGGTGAATGAAATTGTCACCTCACCAGATGCCTCTTGGCCGCCATGATATGCGGATCTATTCGAACTGAACAGACTCTGGATTCGGTCTTCAATCGAACTAACTCGACTCGTTAGGGTTCTTACCAATTCAGTGAGTTCATTAATTTGATCTGACCTGAATGAATTTTTATTTTTTCCAACTGAATAAGAGCTTGAGTTGATGACAAGATGAAAGACAGCTATTTTTTGGTAGACACATAGGGTGTGTTGACTGAATTGAGGATGCACACAAAACAGAGACGCCTTGCATATTCAGTTAGATCTGAAAGCGTAAAGAGAAATAATTCCTCTCACACTGATGTAACACCAATTATGGTCTCTTGCAATGCTAGTCCAATCCTCAAGCTTTTAACAGTAAACTTAGTGGCCATTTTTTAAGTTGAGACACTAGGCATGTTTCAGCCCTACATAAAACACTAGTGACTCCCCTACTTGGGACAAAATCTGATCTCATCCTGATTGGGGAATAATCTAGACTAAGTATTACCTTCCTCATTTTTCATTAATTTATACTGTGTCTCTGAACTCTGAGCATTTTCTTGATCGACAGAAATTTCTATACTAAATCTAGTCACACACAGCAGATTCTACACTCGATGCATTCAGAAAGTCTTGTCTTATTTTGAAATCTGACAACTTTGGAACCCAATTTTAATTGTCCGTATGATAGTCGTATGAATAAAGTGTGTAATTTTGAAAAAAAAAGGGAAGTGAGCCCAAATTTTAGGGGGGAAAAAAATGAAGTGTTGGTAATGTAGGGCAATTAAAATTTCAGCCAGAATTCTGAGTGAAAAAATTCCCCATTATAGGATCTTGTACAGGAGGCTCAACCCCGGCAATAGCTGAGTCCCTGAGGTTCGAGAGATGTTTCAGTTAGTGAAGCTATTGTGTTTTAGTGGGCACTTTACTGAAAATTTCAAACATCTCATATATCATTTTAAATATGCTGAATAAAAGCAGCATGTGCTACTGATCACTAAACACGTTGAATTTCAGAGATATCTCTTTTGGTTCAAAAGTTATGAATTTTTTAAGTAATTAATTTTGGGGTAAAAATAACACTGTTTTATGGCAGGAATTTCGTGACCGTCAAGTAATCACCCGTCCTAAAAACGTCATGTTTTTCACTTGACCGATTTTAATAAAATAAATCATACATCAAAATGTTCGTCGTATTAAGCACATTTGTTTTAATTATGTTCAAAACACTTTTAAGACCTTTAACATGATGATAAACACTCCTAAAGCACAAAAATCTAGATCTAGATGTTTGATAGCGACACAGTTTCTACTTCATTGGAGAATTCAGCTATTATTAAATTCGCAATTCCACTAAATGGAATGGTTTTTTGCTTGCTCTTCTTCTGAGACGAATTGTCTAAAATCAAATGACGGGCTGTGGCATTTGTACATTTTGATCTATTTCTGGCAGTGGCAGCAATAAAATCTCTCACATCTTTAGCAGTCTTCATGATATAAAAATGCGTCAGTCTTCATGGGTAGATCTGAAATGCAAAAATTCAGAAATAATTCCTTGAGAGGGATAAACAAGCTCTAAAAAAGGAGGAAGGGGTAGGAGAAGTATAACCTTTACCCATGTCATTATTAGAGAGAAGTACAAAAAACAAACTTTTTCGGAAGTGGTGATGTTTGAAAAATTAGGTGTGAAGAGGAGGAGGAAGAGGTCCAGGGTAATTTTTTAGCCCATGACATTCATAGTTGAATTCCTTGAATATAAATACAATCAATAATTACATACCCAAACAAAAATACCCTAAGATTAAGATGGTATTCATAGCCTAGACATCCAGGCCTAGTTTCCAGTGTCAACAATTATGAGTGCTCATTGCTTGCGAGTGGTCCATTTAATAATGGCTTGGATCCAGATCTAGATCTAATTCATTAATACATGTAACCCCTTGACATGACAAGAAGATATTAAAATGTGTTCATAAAACTAAGTTTCAGTGATTCAAAAGGCATTCTGAGCTTCTTTTTATTAAATAAAATCCCAATCCAAGCCTCTCCACAATGAGGCCAAGGGAGCTAATCAAGCGGCCGGCCCCGGGAAGCCCAATATTGCGTCTATGGCCGTTACCCCTGTCACTTTGGGCATTCAATAGCTTGGCGTGGAGAAGTTGCATGCCAATAAGTTTAGGCAAATATGAAGCATGAAAGGCTAATAAACATATATGGAAAGATCTGAGAAAATATGATCATACCACCATGTGCAGTCACAACTCAAACTTACCCAATTTTCAATCGAAATTGTCTCAGGAACCACTGGTCCGATTGACTTGTTTAGGCCATCATTTTGAAGCCCAGGATGTTGTCTTCAAAAACATGTATCGGAAGTAGGCAGAAACAAAGAAAACGATACTAAATACGCGAGTTTCCCAACCAGTGTCTACTCGCCCATAGCGTCCCCGTCTTCAAAACCCTATGGGCGCACGAGCGCCCAATTCAGCCCTGCGGCTTCGCTGCTCAGTTAAGTGCCTAGTTTTAGTGGATCAGAAATTGAAGCCTGTGATGTGTCCAAATTCATAATATGTTACAGTGTGATGTTCTGAGGCAAGTTTTCATAAACCTTTTACTCTTTATATCTACTCTTTATCTATATCACAAATATGCATTTATATCAGAATCAAGCATTTATAAGATGACAAAAATAAATATCCTGTGAAAATATGTTTAGGTGATCAATTCCTTTACCACTCTTGGCTGATGCCTGCGGGGTATTTTTTAAAATAGATCATCATTTTTCATTGGATTTCTGTTGTAAGTCTTCTTAGAAGGATTTTACCCATATTCATTACATATGATATGAATGAGAGGTTTGACAATACTGACAACAGGGACAGAAACTTCTTAAAAAACAAACCTTATTTGTGAAATGAAAAACAGTGACTGTTACACTGTTACAGCTTACTGGTAACAATAATGAATAAACCTAACTTCTGAAGATTAAATATTAAATAGCTAAGTTCAAACAGATTTACAACAAAGCCAGGTTTGACACAACATCAAACTGAATAGAAGGTAAATACATCATTGCTAAATTTATGCAGATAGGCTGAACCGTCAAATAGTAATTGGCGTGTACTTGGGTAAATCAGTCTGTGTGTCAAGTTCCAGGTCTAGCCTACCCTACCCACAAACTATAACTAACCATATTTACAAACTAACCACATCAAACTGGGCTGTGTCCAAATGATGAACTAGTGATGAAAGTATTTGACATGGCTTTTTGTAGTTTGAACGAACAAACAACAGTTCGGGGCCGAATTCTTCATTTCTTTGGATAGTTTGGACAAACACTGTATGGCAGTCACCTTGTGTCTGTAAGGCTGTGATTGTCTGACATCATTTCTATTTCTTTTCTATGGGCAGGCACTATTCATACCTCAGGCACTAAACTTGATTATGCTACTATACTATCTAGTATAGATCATTCAAGCACAGCTGATCTTTTAACTTTTTAGTATTTTATATATTTGCTGTATTTGTGCCAGGGGCTATCACTAGACAGTTCGCGGCCCGATGGCCTGTAAGTGTAACCAAGGCCCATTCACGGAACCACCAGAAAGGTGTTGCAAAAACAGTTTGTGCTCGACCGTCATGTGTACCGTAACAAATAAATTGGGTTCCAAAGTTGTCAAATTTCAATATAAGACAAGACTTTCTGAATGCATCGAGGGTAGAATCAGCTATGTAGGGAGCCTACTTGGTGTATAAAGAGAAGACAATCCAGACCGAGTGCCATGCTGAGCTGACACTTGTGTGCTCCTAAACGACCCCATGCTTTCAGTACAGATTATATGAATAGTTTTGACATTATATGTGAGAATGTATGTACAGTGAGAAAAGGAATTCTAGTTACCCTGTTGGGAAATAGATCAACGGTTCCATACATACATACCACAATTCACAGTCATACTGCAAGCGCATAAAACAGTATACATTCATAAAGTCATTGCTACTTTCGCACTGTTCCCTCCAGCTCCAAGGCTGTTCATTTTGAAGACTTCTGAACTTCTGATGTTATCAGTGACTATTATTATATCATCTTCTACAACTTTTCATTTTACTGCTGAGTATGAATCTAATGTTTGCATTCATTCATTTTTCCCCCTTCCCTTTCCTGCTTTTCCATATATTTTCTATTATTCCATCTTCTGTCACTCCTAGTTTGGTCCTTTGTCTGTCTCTCTCTCTCTCACTGTTTTTGTTTTGTTAAATTGTCTCTCGTTGGCCCTGAAATTTTACCCATTCTACTGACTCCCCACCCAATGTGTTCCCCTACTATAGCCCGTTTCAAAATTATCCGCGGGAGTTTTTTCAAATATTTATTAAACGCTACCACCGAATTGACTGAAATTTTGGATGCCTATATAAACCAATTTGTCTTAATGGAGAAATATTTTTACGCATGTTTTAAAGAAGAAATAAAGATTTTTGCTTCATAACGCTTTGTAAATATCGGTAATTTGTTAGAATTGCAACACATAGTCCAGGTTGTTTACAGTAATGAAAAGTTACATTTTTTTTTTCTGGTAGGTATTTCCGTATAACCTGTGCAAGTGCTATGCTGCTTTCACAGCTTTCAAGGAAACTGGTTTATCTCAAATCCTTGTTTGTTCTTTTAATTGCAATCGTATTACCACAGTCGCACTTGTCTATAGCGATCACACACGGGACTGAGCGTATGCGGCCGTTATAGGCAGATGACCACCATACACATTGCATTTATAATATAGTAATAAGAGATTTCCGCAGACTGTCGGTTATGGCCAGGTGGGCGCTATAGACAGGTGGTCACAAAGTCAGGTTCGACTTTATTATGCTGTTGTGTGAGAGATACGGGTACAAACATAGTCACAAAGAAAATTGGGATGGAGAGATGGACAGATCTTTGAGAATGGCAGAGAAAAGAGAAAGAGAATGTGTACATTTTGGAATGTATGATTTATTGCTGTGTAAGCTACAGTCGAGTCCATGTATGTCGAAATCGGATTCCTCCAATTACTTATTAGTCGAAAGAAAAAGAAATAATAGTTTTTTTTCCTTCTTTGCGTCTATTAATTATCCTTGCATAAGACGAAGTAATTAATGCCCATTTCTGATTAGTCCAACTGCCCAGCGCTGCCACAGAGGCAAAATCATCTCCTGGCGTCCTCCCTGCGTGGTATCAAACAACGCCGACGGCTTGAAAAATAAACTTGACGGTGCCGCGGATAGAGGCAATAAAACTGAACACTGCGAGTGCCACTAGCCACAGCACAATAAGTAGGGCGTGTGTATTAATTTAACATATTCGCTAATAAGACAGTGGGGGGAAGAGAATGTGGGAGGACTCGGCGGTGCTGAAAAATCGATCGATAATCAAACATCTCGGCAGCAGTGTATACATACGACGCATCTGGCCCATTGCACTGTGACGGTAAATAAACAAGACGCTGCGCTCGTGACCTCCCCAGTGTGCTTGCTCGCTCGCGTACGGTTGACTCATCTTTATCATTTATAACTTGAATTAAATTGTATTTGTCCTCTAAATAATGGCTTCCTCTATACCGTGAAGAGAAACCTCAAGACTCTTTCCATTGAGTCGAATATTAACATGCCATGGGAAATCGACAGAGGTGCGATGTCGAAGAATGTCACAGCTGAGAAGTATGGCGTTCCCGCTAGCACGCTTTCTACGATCTTGAAAAACCGGAAACAAGTGGAAAAAGCGGCGGTCTCTTCATCTATTAATCTTCTACTCAGAGCGATTTCTTATAGAAAGAAATAATCCCATTTTAAATACTTCCCCAATATGCCATCTTCGTTACTTCCCCTGTTGAACTGCCCTTGTGACCCCCCCCCCCCCCCCCCCCCCCCCNTCGCTCGCTCGCATACGGTTGACTCGCCTTGGAAATCGTGAGTCGAATTCTGATTTCTCCAACTCATTAGGGTGGTCCCAGCGAATTAGAGTTAAACGGACTCGACTGTATTTAATGTACCCCCCACCCCCAACTCAACCCTCTTTTTTTCACCTCTTTCTCATACACAGGTCTCTCTCTCTCTCTCACTCTCACTCATCTGTTTCTTTTCTCTTATTTTTGCAGTCTCTCCATCTGTCTTCCTTCCGTCGCACACAGTAAAATTACTCAGTAACACATACTAGTAAATCAAAACAAACGCACTGTTAAGCAAAGACAGGCTTATATAATCAGTCTGTCTCAGATTCATCTTCAAAGTAGGAACTTGAGCTTGAAGATGAATCGAGCTGCACAACTACTGGTCATTTCACAATCGTTGATATTACTTTTACATGCGTTTCATGCATGAACAAAACAACTCACACTACCCTCACTCATCCTTTTCTCATGCGCTCAAAGCGTTATAATATCATATTATAACATATTATTGCAATTAAACGAATAAATGAGACTTGCCACTAAATGGAAGGGAATGAAAATTTCTTTCTGTTGACAATGAGTTTAAAATTAGTACTGTAAACACTCGGTGAGTTGTAATCAAAACCATTCTTCGATTTATGATGTTATGAAGGGAAAATGGCTATTTCTGAGCCAAAAATCACAGAAAAATCAGTTTCAGTTAAGACAAATTGATATAGAGAGGCTTGCAAAGTGGCACTGATTTTTGTCAAGGCGTTACAGAGATATTGACGAAAAACGCGCGCGGATAATTTTGAAACGAGCTATAACAACACATGGCATGTCCATTCGATTCTTTGATCCTCATGACCACCTTCCAGCACTAGTGCCTACAAAAAATTTCACGAGTATTCAACAAACTATTCCTGTGGTCATCTCTAACCAACAAGGGTGTCAAAAACAAATTTAGCGACAGTGTGTCAAGGCTGTGTCACTGGAATATCAAAGCCTGTGGAAAGCCCTAAAAGTGTTTGTCAATTTGTGACTTCTTATGCAACTAGCACCGCCCCTAAACGCAGACAACAATGCTCGAGATGATGCTTGACTGCCAATCAAACTCTGTCGTGCTGAAAAGCACTTTAAATCTGACTAATATGTTCTGACTTGAGCTCAGGAGCTGTCAGTCGGAGCGAAGAATGACTTTGTAATATGAGTAGTATAAATTATTTACCAGTAAAGAATAAAACAGGCACAACACTGTTTAAATGTTGAAGCTACATGTTGAAACTGGGGTGCTGAGGCACTTTGAGGAGCGGTTGTTGGGATTACAGAAAAAATGTCTACTTTCATATTTATCTAAAACAGGTTGTGGCTTTTTTTTGGGTGGAGGGGGGAGCAGTCAAACAGCCAGCCAACTTTTAAGACTGACTGAAGGAGAATGAATGTGGAAGTGGGTTTAGAAAGAAAAGGGAAAGCTTTGCAAGGAGCCGGGGAGTAGAGTTGGGGAGGAAGTAGATGAGGGAAGTAGTTTGAGGCAGTGAAAATGCTTCAGGTTTTGTTGTTGTTGTTGTTCAAAGACGGACATTACAAAAAGTGCAACACGAAGATCATTAAAATGTTTCCTCTTTCTAAGTTCCCGCAAGTTCCTCCTGGAGGAAACAGACCCATTTTGAACTTTTTTTCAATAAAATAGAAATACACTGTTTACATTCGATCAGCTGATTTCAGCAGTGGGTGGGTAAGAACACATGACCACAGGCCTACAGGCACGCAGGCATGTGTCGATGCAATCATGCATCACGAGGCGAAGATAAAACTGGGTCACACTCGTTACGGGCCGTCCGGACATCTGGAGACCATGGTTTCAAAAATCTCCCTCTATGGACATAAACTGTGTGTAAAGAATGGCTATCTCGAAGGACATCACCGCAAGGATAATGATACAGCTCATTTAGACATAGACAGGTCATGGACTAGATCGATATTTCGATTAAATCGGTGCTGTTGTAAGAGAAAGCCTAAAGAATGTAAAACTATGATGAACAGATGCACAATTGGCTGATCAATCATACCATCAAATTTATTCGGCGAAACACTCGCATTCTTAGTTTAATTAATTGAAAGTATACTCAACTTATCGCGAGATCTCGATGCGGCTAGCCGTTGGTGTAATTCTTGGCTAGATTTCCGCATGCAACACACAGCCAAATTTTAATTATAACACCTACACACGCAAAATATATTTCTAGACGTCTGGTGTCCAAATCAATATTTACAAAAATTGAACTAAAAAGGTGCTTGGTTCAAAATCTTTGTAATAAATCCAATTTCATTAGGCGAACTGGTGATTTGGAGGCCTCCAGGGACGCCATTTTGCCGACCTCATTCAATACGAGGTAAGACCCAAAAGTTTTACTTGTTCCCTGGCCGGAACAATGATAGATATTTCTACGGAGTACTGTACAAGGATGTGACCCTGGGAGCGTCCGTTTGTGGGGGGTCGCACTATATGTACCTATATGGATCCAACCTATTTTTTACGCTCGCCTCGACTCATGCTTCCTTGAAAATAGCTTGGAATCTTGGATATTATGGTATTTTATTTTGTTTATATACCCGGGATCCAACTTTTGAATTTTTTTTACCTTAAAATTTGCATATCTCGCGCTTATTGCGAGAGGCCACGGGAATTCAAGATGTAAATAACATGCGCTCTGATAATACTTTAGGATATAAAATCCTGACTGTAACCTGAGTTTACATTTATATTTTAATTTCATGAAGCAAAGCATGTGCACTCATTAATATGGCAGTATTTTTCAATTTTTGTATATGACTACCAAATTTGCACTCACCTACAACTTGTCATTTGGTGATATCGGCTATACCGCAGACCGAGGACTTGGAGGTCACAGGTTCTAATCCACATTGTGCATGTACTAATATTATATATGGTGTTTTTCTCTTTCAGATATTCACAGACCATTTCAAATGTGTACCATTATGTTATAATGACGATATGCCATAACATGAAAGCCCGCAATATTGAAAGAGCAAACTTACTTGCCCTTTTTCTTTCTTTCTTTCTTTATTTACCCCACAAAAACCATGCCCCACTTTTTTTATACCAACCCCATCAAAATAATCCCTCTTTAGTATGTTGAGTTGCATGCGGAAATCTTTCCTAATTCTTCATAACGCAGGCGAAGCTGCCTCGATACGGGCCGTCGGCACAGGAAATGTTGGGCCGCGAACTGTCTACTATCAGAATTGTCTGTTGAATGGATTAACACCATGTGGGCCTATTGTTATACTCATACTGGGCTCAATCAGTCAATGGCTCGGTGCCTTTCGATAATAGTCTAGGTTCATTGGTCTTTTGCCGCTTTGGAGTCTTGTAATGGCACAAATAGTGGCTATCTCGAAGGATCCTGAGTAGAACTCCCTATCCTTTCCCTAAGCCTGCCCTAAATGCTACGAAAGACCATCTTACTAGTCAAGTCTAGTCTAGTCTAGACAAAAATACAATACACATTGGGCTATCTCCTGGGACAGGACCGCTCTTGACCCCTTGTGTATATGCAGTTCATTTAGTCATTTGTTTAGCCACAAGATCCTATTCCCTGATTATAGCCGGCTGACCTACCAAACCGCTTTTCTTTTCTGTCCATTGCAACTGTTCGCTTCGACGCCAGTTTCTTAGCAGCAGACCTTCCGACAACTGTGCTGCGAGCAGAATTTCTCTAACGGAGACAAAAAGTAGAAAGTAGAAACTAGACTAGAAGCTGCAAATCAGCACTGCTTCACTCAGTGTTAACTGTTAGGGATGGCTGAATCCGATTACAGTACTCCATTCTCAATTCACGACAGGAATCGACTGGATTCGATTCCAAACACAGAACTCGAGTTGATACTGAGTACTTCTAAAAATATACCTCATTTCATTGTTCTAGCAAATATTACTCATAAATCTTAATAATGTGTCGGATATTGACTCTTGATGTAGCATTCTCACAATAAAATTTATAGTTTTAATACAGTGATTCCATTGTTTTTCGGAACAATTTTACAAAAATAACTAATTATGTCTCCATCAGATAATTTCATTGGTTTGTTTGCTTTAGTGTTTAATTTGATGTGAGCCTGTCGGATTACCACACACTAGACTAACTGGTATTTTAAACGTGTTCCAGATGGGCTGTCTAATACAAGATTTAATTCGTTATATTGAGTAGTGCATTTTACATGATAAGATTCTATACAAGTCACTCGAGTAGAAGATCAATGATGTTTCTTTAACGCTAAAGAAGCACTTTTAAATACAGATATCATTATGCATAGGGTTGAGAGGGAATGGGAGGGGATTGGGGATTTAGGGAGGTGAAGGATGATTATATTATGTTGTCACAGAAAAGATCTTTTTACAGATTACCATGATTATAGTTGACATTGTTTATTAGCATTCTTTCCTATTGGCAAAAAGTGCAACAGTTAACGGTCAATGTTGTTGATGTAAAGCAGTTGTTAAAAATTCAGCGTCAGTGTCATGAAGCTTGAACCTATCTCTTGAGTTCATAATTATTTTGTTGTTCATTGTTCTTTTGTAACAAGGAAGGTCCTCTTGTCAAAAATTACTTTGATTACAGTTGATGTTGTTTGACTCTACATTGGATATACTGTACAATGTTTTGCTGTTGTTAATATTGTTGAAGGTGATGATGGTCATGGTGGCGATCATTTTGTGTAGTTGGTGTGTGTTATTTATTGTTGCATTGGTTAGTTACTTCTAATTTTAAGTAAATAGTGATGGTAGCTGTGAGGATGATGAGGTTGGTGATGATGACATGCTAAATCTGACATAACTTCATTATGTAACCCGCAAAATCTGGGAAGTACTCGGAATCGTATTCGAGCTTCCGATTCCAAGGGTTCAAGTACTCGGAATTGAACAGATTCCCAAATCTGTGGAATCGCCCATTCCTACTCAGTGTTGCCAGGTAGTGATGGTCAATGTTCGATTCCGGATTGGAATCCATCGAATCCTCTTATCCTGGGTTCAAATCTGAAAATAAAAATGAAAATGCGACTTTATTTACTCCGTAGGGAAATTGTTTTACAATGTCATACAATGTTAAATATTTCATTCATGATTTGAATATTAAAATTTCATAATTTGAATCCTAACATTGGTCTACATTCGAATCCTTCTGTTCACGGGAGAAAAAAAAAAACAGATTCGATTTACAAGAAATCTTTGTGTGATCAATATTAAAATTTGAGTCTCTCCAAGTGAACAGGGGTAACCAGTTAGCTTTATTTAATAATACATTATAAAAGACCCCATATAAAATCTCATGGCTATTTTCTTGTCACTTTTTATAAGTAGGATTTGTAGTAGCCCAACCCTATAGTCAGGTTTCGATTTGAATACCGCCAACAAAAGGGGAAAAAAAATATCCCAGAAATTAGCGAAAAATAGTCTAAAAATAGTCAACGACTTCATAGTACTTACTAGTACTAGTTCACATTATTCCCCTGAGAATGTGGGGATAAGAACAAGGCGGTTAACATGTACAAGAATCTAATAGTCTTGGCACAAATGAGTATGAGGCATAACGTATTCCTATTCACGGTAATGTTTGTTTTTTTAAAATGCAATTTTGGTCCAAAATAAAATGCAGATTAGTTCTAAAAATTAAAATGTGAAGGCCCCAAAGTTTTGATTTTTTTTTCCACGAGGCTAAATAAAAAGAATTGCAGTGTGACTTGATCTAATCACTTAGCTGACTAGGCTTAGCCTTGGTCACATACAAGATTTAGTTATAAAGTAGCCATCTTGGCAATCATGAAGTTCCCGAATGCCAGACTTCTTGCTAGTGTTGCCACTTGTAGCGATTTCCCCCTACCGTAGGGGGAAATGGCTTTTCGTAGGGGGTAGGGGAATCCTACGGGGAAAACTGCCAAATTAGGGGAAATTAGAGAGGAAAGACATTACCAAATTTTCTGTTACAAAAAAGAAGTTTTACAAAACTGATTTTATTTTTTTTTTAATTTCTCGTATTACTTACTGCTGACAACTACTACTACTAGCTTGATCCAGCAGTCTTAGCCGCATTCATAGCTGGGTTGCCACTTTGCTCACTTGTAAAAGCCTACACCGACCTAAAGTTCTCCTCATTTTGACACCCCATCAGAAATAAACTGGCATTCATTCCTGTTTTTTCCCGTTTTTTAAAAAATTTTTTGACAAACGTGCTGTTTTTCAAAACATTCATTTGAATCTAGTTTGCCCATATTGATCTAGCAAAATGCCGAGGGCGGGTAAGGAAGCATTTTCGCACAGGGTTCAAATGTATCGCAAAGAGTGGGAGAAGGAAAGTTGGGCATCGGACTGGTTGACAATGGGTAAAACTTCTGCCACAGCCTACTCATACTGCACCAGGTGCGACAAGTATTTGTCTGCTGGCAGGTCTGAGTTAATGAAACTTGAAACATACGAATACTGCATCTCATTTCAAATTATCAAAGAGTATCACCTCTTCCAAGCCTTTGGATACGACATTTCTTAGTTCAAAAAGCACCGTGTACATATGTGCTAAACTAAATACAGTTGCGCTTTTAGCACGCACAATATAGCGTTGAACTTTCTCGGGGCATTCATGCCAACCCTTCGGTTCATCGCAGGAAAGTCCAAAACTGTCACTGATATGTCATGTAGGAGGACAAAGGGAACCTACCTCCTAACGGAGTGCCTCTTTGTAAAAGCACATGAGTATTTGGTTGGCTTTTCAATCTTTTGTGATAAGGTTACAGACATTTCTATGAATAAGATCTCTTGTGTCAATGTGAAATTTTTGGGAAAAGACAGTTGTGATGTGGATACTCGTCTGTACAGGCTTCTTCCCGTGGATGAAGGTGACGCCACAGGTCTATTTGGAGCGCTGAAAGAATCTCTGAAAGACGAAATACCCTGGGCAAAAGTGATTGGTGAAACCTTAATGCAAGGTTCGAAAAATTCATTTCTTACAAGAATGCAGGAATTTGTTCCTGATCTTTTCACTTTGAAATGTTACTGCCGCTCATTTCATCTTGTGGCAAGCCATGCTTGTGAAGTCCTATCCAAGACAGCTGAGCAACTTGTTCATGACATTTACAACTATTTTAAGATGTCACCCATCCGTCAACAGAGTTTTGCTGAATTTCAACATTTTGTTGATTGCGAACCACATAAAATCTTGAAACCATGCCAGACATTATCGCAATGTGTCAATCGCGTCCTTGAGCAGTGGCCGGCTCTTGAGCATATGAAGCTCATCAAGCAAAATGCAATCAGGTGGACAAGATTTTGAGCAATTTGAAGTCCCCCTACATAAAGGCTACATTGAAATTCACAAGTTTTGTTCTTTCCGACCGTGTTAGTCTAAATACACTGTTCCAGTCAGATGAGTTTACCTTCATCGGCTGCTACCGGAAATTCAACCCGTGGTGTGACTGTTCTGTCAAAATTTTATGAAACAAATCCCAGCATCGGCCCAGTAGCAGTCTCTCGACCTCAGTGACGAAAAACAGTGGCTTGCTGTTCAGAATGTTTATCCAGGTTTGCTAGCTCATGAAACAGTAACCCTTCTCAAGCCGCATGAAAAAGAAAGCTTTCTGGCACGTTGTCGAGACTGGTTGATTGATTGATTGATTGAGTTTGTGTTTTACGGCGTGTCAGCACGATTACGGCTATATTACGCCCTCATGGTTACTTTGAACGTTTTTGAGTAGAATTTTCCTATCGATTTTGCCCGGACAGCGGCCGCTAGGCCTACTCTTTTAAGATTTTAAAACTGCCAAGGGATTTTTAACGTGCGCAAAGTGCGAAATCGCTCGTAAATTATTGGAAAATAAACAAGAAATTTCGGATCAATGCATAAAATGCTTGGCTTTATTCTATTTAATTGTAAACTGATAGATTTTTAAAAAATATTTCATACCTTGAGTAGGGAAATGGGAAAAAAATAACACCTCGCTATTGGGGAAAAGCACATGGCCAGGGTGGCAACGCAAACATGCGGCCCGCTGTTTTTAGCGATGTTAGACCTTAATTTTTCCCCTCAAAGAAAGTCATTTCCTTGAGAAACGTTACAAGACAGATTTCATATAACTTTACTGAAAATCAGATTAAGCTCGCTATTTTTGAATTTACAGAATATGTCTATAAATTATTGCATTTTTTCATTTCACAAAACAATAAAATGTCATGGTTGTTGCATCGCCACTTTCAGTGGGCAAAAATGCGCTACGTGGTCTTGGTAAATTTATCATACAAACCTCTGAATCATTTCTGTTTCCACCATTCTAAATTATTTTGTTGGGGAAATAAATGAAACACTGTCTGCTGTCGTAATCCAAGGGAAATCCCTAATCATTTCGAGGGAAACTAGTTGCAAACGGATGATGGCGATTACTGGCACGAGCCGGTTATTGGCACTAGAGGATAAATGTACACAAAATAAACTAACTTGTCAACACGACTTAAAGTGACGTTCACCACGCGTATTGTTACGTTCACACGAATTGTTCGTAAAAACTTTTCGAGGATATTTTGTCTGTGTCATCTTTACTGTAAAATTAACATGTTTAGTCAGTGGGCCATTTTCTAATTTTAACTAACTGCGCGTTAGTGTGAGTGTGTGTAGGTAGTGGCTGAGAGTCAGGGCTATCTTTCTGTTCTCGTCGGCATCCTTTGGCTGTTTTGAATGGTGTGTCTGTTCGTGCACTGAGGATTCTCGTTTTCTTGTCTTGTCTTTACTTCCTGTCCTGCCGTCTCTCTATGATGTGTCTGGGGTAGGGGCGGTTTGTGACACGTAGAGTGTGTCGTGAGTAGTCTTACAGTTTTAAATGTAAATCGCGCATGATATATCGCTGCATATTGCACGTGCAAAATAGCCATTTTTCACGTGACTGGCTATTTACTGGTATCAATAGATCAAACTTTTTGCGAATCTCTCATTTGGGTCCCGATCGATTTAAAAAACAAGTTTTCGTAACTCGTGGCACTTTATTTCAACAATTTAGTCATGGAAGAGCTCTCGGGATGTTGGAGGTCTGTATTTCACAGCGGCGCGGGGAACAACTATTCCACTGTGACCACAGGACTACTGACTGGTAAGCTTCTGGAGCATTTTGAGGCCACCGGAACCATTCGAGAAAGATTCCGAAGTGGTACTCTACGTGTTATAGATGACAGGACTAACCGGGATATTGTGAACACACATTGAGAAATCTCTTTCAGAATGCGATTACCACTTCCAGGAACATCCAGGAAAGAGGTAGTAATGTAAGTGAACGCACAATTCGGCGACCCCTGACCGTCAGGGCCTCTTAAATCGCAGACCTTACAGGGGCTCATTGTTGACTGCACTGCGTCATCATGCTCGTCTGCAGTGGTCAAGTCAACATATTCGATGGGATGGTGTAGTCTTCTAAGATGAGTCCTGATTCTGCGTGGACCGCGTCAACAGACGCACGAGAGCATGGCGTTGACGAGGAGGACGACTGGTCATCAGTGAGGCAGATTGATGGGGCGGTGTGGGATGCCATTAATACACATCTTAGAACTGCTGTTTATGTTTTTGATGGTCATGTCAATACAGCAACCTACAGAAATGTAATTTTGCAAGAGCCTTGTTTAATGCCCACAAATCTCCAAACTTTTCAAGAAGACAACGCAAGGGTACACAGTGCACGTGCTTGTTTAGATTTTCATGGACATCGGTAGTTGCTCTGCTACCGTGCCCAGCATATTTACCAGACATCCCAAAATAACCACGTTTGGGATGAGCTGGGGGTGGGGGGAGGTGGAATCTAAAATCGCAATGATGTGAATGACCGTGATCAACTCCGTGTTGCTTTGATCCTAGAATGGAACAACTTGCCAGAGCAATCAGTCAGGAGACTGAAAAGATCAATGCGAAGACGAATGCGTGCTTCCACTGACGCCTGAGGCGGGCATATTCCATACTGAACTTTTGAAAAAAGAGGAGATACGCGTTTTATCAAAATAAGCATTATCATTAAACGTTATCCTGAATTAATTCTAATGTAGTTTTTATGTAAGTTAGCATACATGTTAACGTATAAGTGTGCAAAATTTGAACATAATCTGACTGTTTTTAAAGGAGTTCGGGGTCGTTTACTACTACTAGGTGGGGAGTTTCTTCTGCTGCTCAGTATAATATGAGTCATCGTGAAATTTTAAACAGGTTAAGTAGCTGATTTCGAGAACACGAAACGGGATCATGCTATAAATTTTGAGATTTAGTAGGTTTTTGAGAAAATGGCATGCAAAATATGACTTTGATTTTCCTATGAGAAGATACAGTAATCTTTGCTCAAACGAGTCTACATCAAGTTTACGAGTTAGAGTTATTGGGCAGTGTCTGGCTTCAGTCGTTATTGTTCCATAATTATGAAAACTGAAACGTGCAGGCTAAATAAATTTGGAAAGATAACAGTGACAATTTTTTTTTTGTCTCATCCCATCACGCGGCTGCGGTTGGTCAAATACCAGAATCAGCCCGCCCAACATACCAAAATAGACAGTGATCAGTGATAGTGCATTTTGGTGCACACATGCATTGAAATCACGCTTGTTGTAGATCTGCTTATTTGGTGGGAAGCTACTAAGATCTTGCCTTTACTTTCCGTTGTCTGCCGAAATTGTGGGTGAATAGACAATGATGATATTTTTCTGGACCAGTTTTGTCTTTGTTGATGATAAAGAATGCTCTCTTACTCTCCCTTTGGAGTGTCAACGGTGCCAAAAATCAGTTCTTGACTGCAATGCCTACTCCATAGTCTCTCGAGCCGTCTAGTCTCAGGCCGTGATAGAAGATGGTGTAATTTTCCTCTCTTACTGGTCCGAGTTTTCGAGCCTTGTCTCCTGAGGGGCTGCAATATCTCCTTTTTTTTTTTGCCCAGTTGCTGATCTATGTCGACTGTGATCCCATGATGATGTCAGTTTTTGTTGTCCACTCCAGCTCTCACGGTTTTAACCGATGACCCCGTCCTTATGGGGTAAATTTTTTTTTGTGTCATTGTGTCAGGTGTCAAATTTAAGTCTGCTTTTCGATTTTTGTCTAGATCTAAATCTGTAGTGTAGAGCAGACAAACGTGGCTGATCAGCACCCTACTGGGGTCTGCCCAGCGTGAGAAGAGCAGGAGCTAATAATAATGCATCTCGAAGACTACTGTCCTCGTCGGAAGTGACTGGTGGCGTCCTGTCTGCTCCCCAGAGTAGGTTTATAGCCCGTAATTGCCCCGTCCTCAGCATGTTGATCCTATGTTGGATGCATGGATAGAATGTTCTCTCCATTATATAGTGCTGCTGTAACTCTGTAGGCTGTGGGTGATGTACATCGAGGTTGCGTGGTAGCAGTGTCCTCCCTTCTCTATGATTATGAATGCTTGCCTGGGACGTGGATATGGAAGATGTGGTCGGCTCATTTATCCCCTCCCCCACTACCCCCTCTCACCCCACCACATGGCAGTGCTAAATGACTTTAAAAAGAAGATATAGTCAGCAAGTTTGAAAAAGGAGCAAAACTGCAAGGAATACCGAAAGATGGTTCAGAACATTCCTGCCCATCAACAGCCTCAAGATCCCTCCCATTGGATTAAATTCAAAGTAATTTACTCTCCTGTCTTTTTGCATACAGGAAATGTGAGTACAGCTACCATCCGTAAAGTCCATGGTGAGGAATGGATGTGTAGAATTTCTCATGTAAAAATATGGGTAATTACAGTACAGTACCTACAACTACAAGTGCCTCGAAGGTGTACATCATTAATTCATTACGTGAAAAGTGTGGGACATTTTATTACCCACAAGTGCCAGAAAGGGAGTTCGCATTTTTTTCTTTTGGTTGTTTATAGAGAATGAAGGTAACAATGCACCGAAGTCCCCCAAAGATAGCCAGTAACGAATATTTAGATTGCATGTCAAAGCATTTCTGTGATAACAATAATGATGACAAATGCGACAGCCACTACAATATCTTTTGCACCTACGATCATGATAACGCCTTTGTTGTTGTTGCAGCAGCAGCAGCAGCAGCAGCAGCAGCAGCAGCAGCAACAGCAGCCTTTGAGGGTTATGGTGATAATAATAATGATGATGACTGAATTGTTTTTAGAGATTCACTTAGATCTACCTTCAAGAGAAGAGGAGGCGAAGCAGAGACTGTTTAAGCCTGTTTCATCTGATTGACCGGTTCCTAAACCGCCTAAACCTTCCTGCTGAGACTTGCACCATCCTTCACTTCTCTTCATTGGTAAGCTTGTCTTACTGAAAGGAGCAGCTCGTATCGGGTTATTGCTTAGAGGCTTGGGCATATATATCTGAGATCATATGAACTCAGATCGTGAACTTTAGATCAGTTCACGTGAACTTGATCTGAACTAAAGAGCTATTTTGGGTGAACTCATCTATATGAACTTTACTGATTTTGGCTATTTGATCTGAACTTGATCTAATCTGTAATTTTCAGCTTACTTCATATCAATCTCGAAAATCAGAACCGATTTTTTTTTGTGTGCGGAAAACAAAGCTGTTTTTTTAAACAGGGGAGGGCGGCGTTTTCCACTCATCAAACTCTTCGTCGATAAAACGTCGACATTACATGGTTTTGCCTTAGTCTGTGACGCTGTAATTTCTCTCCGTCACATTCCCGAGGCCTGTTACAACTGTTACTCACATTGGCGTAACCTTGCGTGAAGTTACTTGTCCACCTCAGTCTCTCTGACTCTGCTGAGCAAGTGAATGGGCAGTGATTTCTTGTCCGATATAAGCCTTGTTTAGCCTAAGTTATCTTCATCACTTTGACAGACTAATGTGCTGAATACGTTTCTACCTAGATAGACAACCGAACACGTAATTTCCGTTATTTCATCAACTGCTTCTTTATGTGCCAGCCCGGTACCCAGCGCCAGGCTGTCTGCCCCCTTAGATTCAGAGGGCGACCATCCTTTTGATCACGCAAGATGTTCATTGTTTGGCTTGATCACATACTATCTTCATCCCTCTTTCTAGTTTATGTAAAAGACGAGATGCCGATAGCAATCTGCTTCATTTTTAATCCCATACATTCTTCCTCCGCCCAAGCGCTTTCGAAAAAATGCAGCTTGAAAGTTGGGATTTAGCGCGGTACTAAGGCGTGACTTCAAAAAGCGAAAGACCCAATTTTGCACCATTCACATCACCCTCGTTTTGCATGTTACACGCCACGAGCATGTGCGTGCTCTCTCTCTTTCTCTCCCTCTCTCTCTCTCTTTCCCTCCGTCTCTCTCTCACACTCTCTTTAACACACACACACACACACACACACACACACACACACACACACACACACACACATATAAGCAATTATGGACGCTTGCACTCACAGGGCAAAGGATGTGTTTTTCCTACCTATTCTTACTATTACCATGTCAGTCCTATAACTAATACACTATATACCATTCCTACATAAACCCAACACCTCTGTCGACCTCTTTCTTCTGCCCTGAATGTGATCGAAAGGAAGAATGGTAGTTGATCAGTAATTCCATCCCTACAATGACAATACCAATTTATCGATTAGCAGTCATGCACTGGTTTTGCTTGACATCCTTGCTTCCACTAATAGACTTACGTGAAGAAAAGGATAGTTTCAATACTCTGACTGCAATAACTAATTTCACAATGCTGATGAAAGCCTTATGATCTGACTGTATCACAGTTTTGCTGCAATTAGTAGAGCATTAAAAATTGAACGCACCCGGTATTATTCTTTCACACTTAGTCTTTACACAAAATCGGGTGATACTGGACATTTCGTTTTGTTGCTGTTGGAGCACTGACTAGACGGCCAGTGTTAAAGCTTGGATAGAATTACAAAAACACTTTTTGGGCACGCCTTCTTTAAAAAAAAAAAAAATACCTGCTTGAAATAATCTTCAACAAATCATTTCTCATTGTAGAATAGTCAACGATGATACTCACAAGTGTTAAGTGGTTCACATTCTGTATGAAGGAAATTAAATGTAGATTTAGTCTATAGATACATTTTTTTGTTTTTCTCTGACTTCACTACCAATCTTGGTGATGATCAGTGCACATCAGCTGTCATCTCTTGCACTACTTTTCATCGTAGCACTTTGAGCTTCCACAGCTATCACATGCCTGCATCTAATCAATGGCATTATTCTGAATGTTCAGTGACTGTACCGTAAACCTCAAATTTTGTTACCAACTTGTAACCAGTCTGTGTGTATCTCGTGCAGTAGCAGGAAAATCATCAAGAACAGAGCCGTAACTAGCAGTAGCACCCCACAGCCCCTGTAGTAGGGCTCCGTGAGTTAGGAGGCCCCTGAAAAGGGGAGAAGAAAGGAAATGTCTCTTTCTCTCTCTCTCTCTCTCTTTCTCTATCTATCTATCTATCTATCTATCTATCTATCTATCTATCTATCTATCTATCTATCTATCTATCTATCTATCTGTCTGTCTGTCTGTCTGTCTGTCTGTCTGTCTGTCTGTCTGTCTGTCTGTCTGTCTGTCTGTCTGTCTGTCTGTCTGTCTGTCTGTCTACATACGTATATTAAACTATATGTATACACATTTATAGATAGATTGATAGATCGATCGATCAACAGACAGACAAACAGACAGACAGACAGACAGGTAGATAAATATAGATAGATACATACATACATACATACATACATACATACATACATACATACATACATACATAGAAAGATAGATAAAGAGATAAATGACCAATATTGGGGGCGGGAACTTTTATAAAAGAGTATCATAACGAAAAAAAGACATTTTTTATCATTTTGCTATTGACATACCATTTTGTCAACACACTTCAGAGCAGGTAATTTTAATGAAGGCAGCTCGAATAGCGTGTTGTTTTTTTTTGTCCTATAAAGAAAAAAAATGCCAAAATGTAACATATTAGATCTGACCATTTATAATATTTTGAGACATGTTTTAATTGCCTTTGAATTCCACTGTAAAGTTTAGACAAAGTCATGAAAAATGGACCATTCAAACATTACATGATTGTTTTGCGTAAAACTCCCTTTTAAATAAACAAGGTGAAAGATTTCTCACCAAATTGCAGATAAAAATGGCCCTGAATTGCCCCTTTTGCTTTCCTCTTTTATATAAAACTTCCAGGGGCGAGGATGCCCTACAAGTTTACTTCTCCATCCATCCCCGATTATTTTTAAAGATAGCAATGCCATATGCCTATTATATAATATACAATCACATAACCTCAACAAAATGCTACAATGGCTGCCTAAGCCTTGTTCCTGAACATTTTTTTAAAAAATGATGAGGGGCTCCATCAGTCAAGCATAGTCAAGTACAGTGAAACTCGAATATAACGAGCACGGATACAACGAGTTCTCGCATGTACCGAGCAAAATGAAAATCCCCGTTTTTTTTCCTTCTTTGTAATAGTAAACTTGCCTTTCATATAACGAGCACAAAATCCGCTAAACACGGCCCTAACGAGGTAACCGACCTGCAGTTAAGCCCTCGCAACCCTTTCGTCCGCAATAAAAATTAAAACTTTCAGCGGCGAGGAACTCAAACGTTTAGGCTAGGTAACAATTGCCAACAAGTCTCGCTGTCTCGCTTATGTAATTTACCGGTAGGATTACCGGTACAAACTAGTTGCGCAGTAGGCCAAGAAGCGGAGTAGGGAAGGATGCGGTGGAGATGTGACCATGCGAAGGTATTTTGTTTTAAAGATTGTGGGAGGAGAGGGAAGCTGTGAGGCTTGTGTTAAGTGCACGCTTTTGGCCTGATTCTTGAGTGGTACGGTTTGCCTTGAAGACTCCCACGAAACTAACGCTCATTCGACGCGTTTTGTAATATGATTAATGCATTAGGTATACTGGTGTACATGTATGAACGTATTATTCTAAGTGGCTTGCAAAACATAAGTAAACTGCAGAATATCTTGTCAGGGGGGATTTTTCAATCTTATGAACACCGGCGAAGACGCACACGGCAGAGAAAATTGTGCACAGTTTTAGCGATGGAATTTATCATGACGAATCTGTATTGCAGTCTTTTCCATGCGTACTTAAACAAATAAATGCGGTTTTTCCTTAGTATCTAGACTAGACTAGATCGCTGGACCTAATAGTTTGACATGTCCCTCTTTAGCGCCGGTTTTAAGACCACTGCAGCATTGTTGTATTTTGAACTAGCGACTGCTAGGGTTGATACAGTAAGGAGAACGTCACGAGATTTATCGAAAGGTACCACCTCAGGTATATTATACCATACGCAGATTAATGAGGGGCGTTTCTTTCGTACATCCGCATAACGTGCATTTGGACGGTGAATAAGCATGTGTAGACTGAATTATTATTTTTGCTCTGTCTTCAGCCATTAGGCTTACCAGTATTTTAATACATGTATAGGCCCTAGTAAGTTAGGAAGTCGCATTCATTGGGAAGGAGAATGCAGAACCTTATTCACAGATTTGCACATCAAGTTCTCATAACGGCAGTTTAAGATGATCTTTTCTTCATTGTGCTGTCAGGATTTAAATGAATATTGCACTCAGTCTACATCACACAGAATTCAAACTTTTCGTTGGATTGATTGTGCGAAGAAAACATCGCTGACGTCGCAAAGACTTTTGGTCTAAAGTCGAAGGGCCTCTAGCTGAGATTGGGGTTAAATCTTGCACCGAACGATAGACTTCTATGCCATTCATTTATAATTACCGTGGTATCACAAGGCTCATTTGTAAACGCTTGACACAGCTATAGAGTGCGTGGCATTAATTTGCTATGGCCAAAATACGCGAAAGGGGCCGTATGGGAAAATTTTAAAAAGAAGAACCTTAGTGAAAAATCTTTCAGGGTGTTACTTTATATCTGAAATCAGTCGATTTAACACTGATTTTAAACGTTATTTAATGTTCTTTCTCTTTTTTATTTATTACGTCGTAATGCTACTAATTTGGATGAAAATGTAAGTCTTCCATTTAAATCATACTCCTAAATCGGGTACATGCCGGTTTCAAAAATTGTAAAGAAAAATATTCTTTCTAAGGTATCATCAATGAGTTTATATTTTCACAAAAGTAAGAATGACAGGCAATGTTGGGAAAGTTTTGTAATTCTGGTTTTGTAACAGATACAGTGATGAAGCTATGAACTTTGACTATATAAAATATAAAAAACATTAAATTTAGAGTAACGTCTTAATGTCCCCCAGAGTGTTTCTTTCTGTATGAAAATTGGATTAAGTTAATGCTTACTTTAAAGGGTACGAGTCACTGGAAAAATATAGCATAATCTGGATAACATACTGAAGCTTGTATTGAAACCTTACTCTTAATCGACCAAAACCGGATGCGGTACATGCCAAGTTAAGAAATTAAGAAAAAATATCTCGTTCGAAAATAACATGAAAGTTTGAAAATTTTCACAAAGGTAAGAAGAAGTATCATCACAATGTTTATATTGTCAGAAAGGTACGAATTATAGGCAGAGTCTGGAAAGTTTTTTTTACTCTAAGATACCGTGATGAAGTTATGAACTTCGACATTCCTTTCACAGATTCTCTATTTTATTGGTGCCGCTTGGGCACGAAGTAAAGTTTGCTCGATATTTTTTTGACAAGAGTTTGCATCTAATGGGCGTAGTCTATTTGTTTTTTGTTTAATTTTTGCGCTTATCACGAACCCAGTGTATGCTGAGTTCCATTTTGCATTTTAAAGGGTCAAAATGACCCCTTAAAGAGTGATCTGTAATGATAACTTGCAAAATTTCATATTCCTCCACAAAGGAAAGGTCTTCGAATCATCAGAGATTCATTCTTACCAAATTATGAATGATAATATTGAATGTTATGTTACGTTTGACTTGATGTTCTGCTTGTAAATTTCAAATCATCTTCCAAGTATGTAGCCAACTACAAAACGCCAACTTTCGGCATTCTGCAAAATATAGGGTTGAAAAAAAAAATTTTTTTGCTCATATTTTTTTTTAGCACAGACATGCTAAGTGTCATTTGAAAAGATCTGTAGCAAACATGAAAGCATGACATTTTGCAACTCATTTCCGTTCAGCAAATTTCATTAAGATTTCCTTCCTTGCCTCTCATTTCAAATAAGTGAAAGAATGTAGGAATAAATATAAGTCAGCTCAAGTACATGTATTATATACATATGTATATATAGCTGGATGGCCAAAGGTCTGTATCTCTAAAAATAAGGGTTGAATTTTACATCAAAATACTTTTTGTTCCTGATTTTTTCTACCAAAGAGCTGCTAACAGGCCAAGAAAAATGTCAAGAACTCAGTATTAAAGTTTTTTATGCCCCATCTCGCTGGGAAAAAAAATCGGCCGGATTGAGGATAGTTAAAACTCCAAAAATATTTATTTATTTTTGGATGAAGAGTAACACCACCAAACGGGGTCTGTTTAATATCATGATAATAGAAATTTACATGAGAAGTTTAGTTGGTTAATTAATTATGCTTGAACTCTGAGGGAAATTAAAATAGGCATGTAAAAACAGAACAAAAATTTAGGTATCGTATAAAACTTTTCCTTAGAATACAAATTTGACATGAAAATCGGTTTTGTTTGGTATCGTTATCATAAGAATGGACATGCGACGCTACACGCTATTTCCGAAACCGCCGTACGTAAATTTCGGTTAGGGCTATGAATCTGTACAGAGGGCGGTTAGTGTCAATGTCTGGAGCAAGTTTGTGCCGCTTCCCCCCTTTCGCACGTTTTTCGGATGAGATTAAAATTTCGAATTCTTCTTTTCATTCACTGATGACGCCATGCAGTATGAAGTTGCTGAGCACCGTATCATTTGGTAAGTCTGCGCATGTAGCTATCCAGTAGTTTTCCATTCACTGAGTAGATGCGGATTCAGTATTAATTACTGCTACTGCACCACAGTAATAATGCAAGGATCTGCATGTCGCATTCGTGCTAGTTTATCTATAACTTACAATCCTAGTTTATTTTGAAAACTTGAGATTTCAGTCATGAGTTAAACTAAGGATTATTATTGTTACCAAAAGCACTAACACTTAAAACACTTAAACTTGTAACGAGTGACATGGACATAGTGAAATTCTGCAGATTGATAGCATTAGGCCTACAATACAATCTTCCCAACGTTTTTTTTTTTATGGCATAAGATATTATTTCAGATCCAACTGGTGTGAAAATAAGCATTCTGTGTTTTTAGAATGATAAAACCTCGACCACATCTGTCATAATATAATTCCTATAATTTTATCTTTACATGCTTTTGCTTTTGGAAGAATGACTAGACTAGTGCCAACCGTAAGTTTGCAGCTTGTGGATGTTTCACGTCACAAAAAATAAAAAATCCACACATATTTTTAGGATCCCTTACTGCTTTTCTCGGAATGAAACAATATTAATACGCTTTAATCCACTCTCAGAATGGAACAATATTATAGTACGTTCACAAAATTATGAACAACTTAAAAAAAAAAAAAAACTCACTTCCTACTAAGTGGATTGTTTCCAAATTTTGCATGGGTTTCTAAACCAGTTTGTCGTAACAGAAAATAATTTTATTACATCTTCTTTTTCATAAAAGGTTTTCCTCATAAATTTTATTAAATAAACGATAACAGGTAAGTTTTTCAAAACATGCATATGTTTAGAGTATGAAACTTGAGAATGTAAACATTGAAGAAAACGTGTTAGTAGAAACTGATTAAAGACAACAAACACAAAATGTATATTCTGCCGCATTAGTATTTAAAGCCAACGAATCGATGCAACGAAATTGCAAGGACGATAACAAGATAGAAAGCGAATAAAGGTAGTCTGGAAGTCAACACCATTTTGTAGTTGATACCTAGTAGTAGAACTGCTTTCGACAGTGCCAACAGTCGTCAAGACAAGTAAGTCATTTAATAGTTAGCAGAAGCCAGTGGTATTTGTTGGACTTGGATCCGCTGTTCACTTTACGAAACGTCATGACAGACGAATCAGTCGAGTCCGCTTAACTCCAATTCGCTGGGACCACCCCAATGAGTTGGAGAAATCAGGATTCGACTAACGATTTCCAAGGCGAGTCAACCGTATGCTAGCGAGCCAGCACCCTGGGGAGCTCACGAGGGTAATTCAACAGGGGATGTAACTAAAGATGGCATATTGGGGAAGTACAGCAGCCGCTTTTTCCACTTGTTCCCGGTTTGTCAAGATCGTAGGAAGCGTGCTAACGGGAGCGCCATATTTCTCAGCTATGACATACTTCGACATCGCACCTCTGTCGATTTCCTGGAGCATGTTAATATTCGACTCAATGGAAAGAGTCTTGAGGTTTCTCTTTACAGGATTAGAGGAAGCCATTATTTAGAGGACAAATTCAATTTAATTCAAGTTGAAAATGATAAAGATGAGTCAACCGTACGCGAGCTTGCGAGCACACTGGGGAGGTCACGAGGGCAGCCTCTTGTTTATTTACCGTCACAGTGCAATGGGCCAGATACTTGTACGTTGTATGGATACACTGCTGCCGAGACGTTTAATTATCGATCGATTTTTCAGCACCGCCGAGCCCTCCCGCATTCTCTTCCCCCTACTGTCTTATCAGCGGTGGTGTAATACACAAGCCCTACTTATTGTGCTGCGGTTAATGGCACTCGCAGTGTCCAGTTTTATTGCCTCTATCTATCCGCGGCACCGTCTCGTTTGTTTTTCAAGCCGTCGGCGTTGTTTAGTGTACCACGCGGGGAAGACGCCAGGAGGTGATTTTGCCTCTGTGGCATCGCTGAGCAGTTGGACTAATCAGAAATGGGCATTAATTACTTCGTCTTATGCAAGGATAATTAATAGACGCAAAGAAGGAAAAAAAACTATTATTTCTTTTTATTTCGACTAATAAATAATTGGAGGTATCCGGTTTCGACATATATGGACTCGACTATATTAGACTACTTCCGTCAAATTATAGACAAAGATATGCGTTATTGATTTTCCCCAAACATACCTAAGACTGAGTCTAGAACAACACAAGGCTTCAGAATCAGACAACTAGATTGTTCATAAATACGACACTTGACTCTACTATTGTATTCTTATTA
The DNA here is from genome assembly GCA_033807755.1 of Ellobium chinense. Lineage (NCBI taxonomy): Eukaryota > Metazoa > Mollusca > Gastropoda > Ellobiida > Ellobiidae > Ellobium > Ellobium chinense. Next base: position 1,160,450 of record JAWQUT010000167.1, read on the forward strand.
GAAATTCAAGATTCTTACTTCTTACTCTCCTTTCATGACAGTGGCATCGGGATCATAATATTACTGAATATGGTCAAGGTATAATGACTAACATCAACTACTGATCGCATACTCTCCTACAACTTTGTTGATAGAAGAAATTAAAAATATTAACGAATTTTCATAATAACGATACCATTTTCGTGAAATGAAGAGAAATGCACATTTTTAAAATTAATATCTTACTATAATGGGAGAAATTAAAAACCTATCCCACTCTATAATTTTTGTTTCTTTTCCAGTCATCGTAAATTCTGAAACTCTGCAAAACCACATAATCGACACAATAGAAGCCAAAAGGCATATCAGTTTCCTGGAGAAAAGTTTCCACATCACTATTTAAATAAATACAGTATCTATTTAATCTCTTCATGGATTAGGATGCTTCCCATCGCCGCCGCGGTTGAACTTTTTCCAAGGCTCTCATCTGTAGTAAGTTTCAGTGCGTTTGTTATCCTATTAACTCTAACTCTTTGTCCTTTTCGCTTTGTCAGTGAAACCAGCAGACCTCTATCAGCTGTCTAGAGTTTTGCAAAGATCGTCACTCTGCCACGATAATCGAAGGGAGTCAGCCTGGCTTCCGGGGCTGTATTTCGATTATCTCCTATTAGTCCTATATGTAAGGAGTGGCCGGCTGATGGTATAAGAACGGGCAAGGTAATAGGTAACCAGGGCCCCGACAAGAACTCATACTTTCTGACAGCAAAGTTTGTCTGAGGGCCCTCTTGGTCGTTGTAGTGGGCGATGACATTACTGGCCACGTGGGTAAGCGTGAGGATAGATAAGGAGACGAGTTACGAGGACAACAACGATGATGATGAAACGAAGCTCTTGCATCAATTGATGATCACGTTCGATTTATTAAACATCCATAGGTATTGGTGGTACATGTGTTAGTGGTATCCAATAAAGAAAACAAAGACTGCAGAGTTTAAACTGTTGAAAGTTCATGGCGGGGTTCCGACCAAAGCTCTGACCGGCGAGGTGATTTTAGGAGAAACAACAATTAACCGATCCTACATCTCTGAGGGTTGGCGCGTGCCTCTCTAAAAGAAACAAATACATGTACTGTAATCAACGGATCCTAGTTCCCACACCTCTGAGGGTTGGCGCGTGTCTCCCTCCAGTCGCCAGGCTCAAAGACCAAAGACAGGCACCCAACCAACCAATCATAACTTGTTATGGTACACTCGCCAATCAGATCCCTGTTTACCCCAAACAATGCACAACAATACATTTCAATTTTACTGACCAGTCAGTAGGTCAGCGCGGAAACGCACATCTGGCTCTATTACATTAACAACTACGCCAGATGGCTATAGAATGAAGGGACGCCAGACTTTCTGACGCCGATGAACCGCGAGGCTGGGCACGAGTGACGAAGCTTGCAAGTTACGTCAACAGTCAACACAAAGCATTGAAAACATATCGACGAGAAAAGCGGGAAGGGGAGATAATGAGCTAACTTCGCCCGCTCACAATCGCCCCTTCTTAGCATGGAAGTTTACATTACTTACATCACCAGTGCAGGAACCTGCAAGCCCACCTCACAATTCGCCCCACGTTTTTCTTTACGGCCCCCGAAAGACACAACTAAAAAAAATTAAAAACACACTGAGCAACTGACGCCTCAGTTATGAGCAACAATATCCTGCACTGTAGTTACACATTGAACAGGGTTGTACGAATGTCAATGCTCAGATGAAAAATAAGCTCCCCAATTACATTGCAATAACCAAATGTCTTACGACAAATGAAACAAATACAGTACTGTAATATTCATATGTATATGAGAAAATACTACTGTCTCAGATTTGCTATGATCATCGATAGTAAGTTACAACATCAAGTTACAACACCAATACATAAAGTCATGAAAATGAAAAGGTAATACAGCTCCGCGTCCGGAGTAAAATAGACATCAATGCCATGGCATCCAATAAAAAAACACATGTAAGTCATTACTCCAGACGAAACAAAAACATGAAAACCACTGAAACTTTACAACACATACGATTTGTAAAAACAAAAATTCAGTACGATTCATTTCCAAAATTAAAAAAACAAAACCCATGCTATCTGGGTTCATGGCTCAAAAAAAAAAATAAATGTCAGATTGCATCAGCTGTGACGATCATACCATTTCCCCCTCGCCCTTGACAGCTACTCCACCGACACTCCAACTCCAGGTCGGCCCGTAAGACAGAGGCAACCCTCTCTGTCTATACTGTACTGTCTCAGTCTACATTATGACTGCCTAAAGGGAAAGTAACACTTAATTTACGTCAGGTAGATCAGCAGCGCAACACACATCACTTACACTGTCAGAACACCGTTCAGTGACACAGAAAAGAAATAAAACTTAAGCTCGAGCGAAAGATACACCCAATTTTACGACAGTCAACATCCACATTAAAGCATTCAGTAATACTGCAAGTCCTTGTACAGACATTAAAATTCCAAACGCGCCTGTAAACTCATATTTTGCACCCAGTGGTCCGTCAATGGAACCAAAATCATCCAATCCATACAAATAAAAGGTTGACAAAAATCAAGTTTCATATCAGCTCATACAAATACATATAACAAAATCGAATTGTTCCCTCAAACATAAGTTTATATATATAGGAAGACACTCTTTAGGTAATCATAGGAAGGGTTCCACTCGCATCTCACTATGCAAGCAATGACAAACTACCACACCGGCACACTAAGCCGGGCCCTTAGTACGGAGAAAGCTCTCCTCTCCGACTACCGGTACTGTCTCTCCCATCTGCAGTGAAAGTAATATTACCTCGTAAGTCAGCGGCACGTCACGCTGACGGATACATATCTTACACCCTGGTGGTCATATTAACCTATTCCAACCCATCTGGAAGGTCACAGACGAGTGGTACTAAGTGAAAAATATTTAAGTTTGAATTGAATAGCACGTACAATCCTAACTTGACGAGATTCCACTCAAGTGTGGTACCATAATAAAACGCATTCAGCGACATGTCACACTAACTGGTGATAATACAGTGCTTGTACATGCGGGTACTCCAGGCATTATACTCTTGCTAATAACTCATTCCAACTCTTAAAGTGCAACTAAAGTACTTTTATGGGTAGTGCACAGAATCCTGTGAAATTACTATTTTAACATGCATCAGTGATTCAAACATCCTACTGACCTTCTCAAACCCATCAAATCTAACGCGTTTCGAAGAATTCACAAAGAATAACACGTGCCCATGCCCTACTGTGTTAGCGTTACCGCTGCTCGCCTCGCCAGAAATACGTGACGTCACCAACACTGTGTACACGCCTGAAGGCTATTATGCGTCGGGCTCAAGGCTATTACGCGTAGCGCTGCACTCAGTAGGGCTCGCTCCCACGTGGAAACAATGGGTTATTGTTGTGTGCTAAACTGTGACAGAATGCTTGCTTACCATTCCTGAACTGATGGTCCAATAGTCCTCTCCTCAATTATATACTCGTCATCTGTTTTTCGGCGCAGGGGCTCGAACTGATACGGCTCGACCGTATTTGCCATTGTTCTCGATCGAAAACACCGCGACTTCCGCGCTGACGTGACGTTTCCGGTACGGTTTTTTTCTTACAATTTCAGAATAGGTTAAAAGTTGTAAAATTAATTTCGAAATATTATTTTTTCGCAAAAATGATGACTTTTGATCTAAAACTTGATATTGAAAATATAAAAACTGTCGGAAATCACATTTTTTCTAGCACTTTAGTCGCACTTTAAGGTACTCTTAATGCGGGTACTCCAGGCATTATACTCTTGCTAATAATTCATTCCAACTCACTGGTAAAATCACAGATGAGTGGCACCATCAATTCAAATATTATTAACTTGTCGGTAGTCTACATCCCTACAAGTACAAAATATCAGTACATCCAATACAAAAGTTATACACTTCCATTCGGCAGTCTCAGACCAGTACACACGACTAATGAATCAGCGACGTTAGTTTCTCTGAAACATAGTCAACTTTGTCACCAACACCAACTGCACCTTGCAGTCCCCTTCAGCTCCAATTAAAGAGTTTACTCTTTTCCAAAACACGATAAAAAGCTACAACACATCAATAAACACATTATACATAATGGGGCTTATTCCATCAACCTTTCTTCTACAGGTCGGCCAGGGATGCCAATTTTCCGGATAAATCCGGATTTCCAGATTTTTCGACGTTTTTAGCGGCGGGAAAGAAAATCCGGATATTTCGGCGTTTTGAACGACGGAGAAAAAAAATCCAGCGTTATCCGGATAACATTCATGAAAATGAAATACGCGAAGGACGAATCGCGCGAAAACCGGAAGTTAGATACCGTATTTTACAAACTTCCGTAATGCGCGCGCACATGCCTCTAACGAGGTCAGAGGGATACCGGTGCTATATTTAGCACTAGAACTCGCGGAAAGTGTAAACAGTGCGCTCGGACATCAATCAAGAAATGACAATGATGTAAAATGACTAGACTAGTCCTACTCAGAATCCATTGTTTTCTAGAAATTATATTTACCATTATAAATCTGATTACATCCGTAAGCTGAAAGACAATGGATACGTGTGGTGCACATTGTGTAGTAATAAACTACGGCACACCGGGAAAGAAGGCACTAAGCTCTACGCTTCAAGGAATGGTCACATCGTAACACTAACAGTAGGATTCCGGCGAGTTTCAAGGACATTAAAGAGATAGAGAATGCAGCCAAGCTTTCAGCAGCTATTTTGTGAACTTAGCGTGAACCATTGAATCCAGCTCAGTCTGAACTCTGCAAGTCAAAGCACTAAGCTACTCATTTGTGCATATTTTATCAGGACCAAATAAGAGTAAGAGATAACAAATGTAAGTTATGGGTAAAGAGATGGTTAAAGGAAAATGACGTGCACCTTGTTTGTTTAAATTTCACGGTGACGTATTCAGAAGTGAAATTATGAAAGGAAAAATTAGATTTTTATTCTAAGTGACAGTTTGCAGTTCCCACTCACCCTTGGGCCTTGATATGGATATTCCTTGCTGTGTGTAGGTATATTAATTTCTATATTTATCTGTGTAGAAGAAATGTAGGCCTAAAGTTATGTGGACACAATTCTAAAATTGACTTTTCTTTAACCTTTGTTTGGTTTTAATGTTTACTTTAATGCCTTATAATTGTGGAAAATGATTCCGAATTAAAAGCACAACGGTTGGGTTGGTTTCCATCGAAAATGTCGATACGCCGCGCGCTCGAGCAATTTTCAGGATTTTTTTTGGTCAGGCATTGGCATCCCTGAGGTCCACATCATATGTGACAGTACATATTAAAACTTCTATCCATCTGAGTACGGACTTCGCACACGGCAGAAGTCATGGCCCAAGATTTATCCCGCCCACGCAGGGGCAATTAACAAAACAGCAGTAACGGTCCTGACCATTCGACAAGCGTCAACCCTCAAAGGCCTAGATGACCGCTACATGTTACACCACACTAAAACTTTCGCATCAATAACTAGACTAGACTTGTTTTCTGAAGAGGCAAATCGGACAGGAAACTTGCTCCAGTATTTACAAGACTATAAGTAAAAAAACTCTGATACTGTACGTTATTCCACATGTATAATAAATAAGAACTCTAATAGTCTTATTTAAGTCACGTTCACCTTCTGCCATTGCAACAGAAAATACAACTGGCATGAAAGTAGCACGAGATCGCACTATAACGGATCGAATAAGGAGCAAGCTATGCCCAATCAACCTCCAGCTAGATCAGTTATGACAACCCCCGTATTACTAATAGTATGCAAATTATTGCTTCAGATATGTTGACCTCAGAAAATATGATTATACAAGCATACAAACAAAACCTCAATAACCAACACAACATTGTCCAGATCATTGACTAGTGAGTAGTGTGCATTCACTCGGGCATGCCCCTTCTTCTTCCAACCTAGAGGCACACCAAAAATACACAATAAAACACTCAAAAATTATAGGGCCGAGATCTATCGAACTGAGCTTAACCAACAGCAACTGCTGCAAATAACCATGGCACGCTGGGCTTTATAATACAAAAATCAAATCTTGCCACCCAATTTCAAACGGGCTATTCAAAATGGGTATAAAAAAATTGCAATCATTTAGTGACACTTACTTGTCATCCATCTGAAGAAAAACACACTTAAAACAACTAGACCAGATACCACTCACACAAGCACAGAAGAGTTCTAGATCCACTAACTACAAGGTCTTACAGTCTTACACACTATGAAAATGCATCACTGTACTAACTACATGTCCAATACTGGCATTCACAAATGCTTGTTCACGTAGTCCACGTAGATCAAGAATAGTCCACTTAGATGGAATTGACAAGTTCATAGTTCAGTTCGCCTAAAATTTGTAATACCAATATACACACTCTAACAAGTTCGGTCGACATCTCGCCATCATATCGTCCGCAGCGGCTGGTACAGGAACACCTCATCAGCGACGTAAAGCAAATACATGTATATTGAAACGGAGTGGTTATCCGCACAATTGTACGAATAACTCACACTGGTTATCCGAACAATATTGTACGTACAACCGGAGTGGTTATCCGCACAATTGTACTAATAACTCACACTGGTTATCCGAACAATAATAATATTGTACGTACAAATGCTGCACAATTGTAC
>JAWQUT010000167.1:1167540-1192652 GCA_033807755.1 Ellobium chinense
CCGTCCATACTCACAGGACCGTCCTCAGCTGCATGAATTCACAAAATAAAATAGTCTCTTCATCGTCTCCTTCACCTCACATTTCACTTCTTGACACCAAATGTAAGGAGTGGCCGGCTGATGGTATAAGAGCAGGTAAGGTAATAGGTAACCAGGGCCCCGACAAGAACCCATACTTTCTGACACCAAAGTTTGTCTGAGGGCCCTCTTGGTCGTTGTAGTGGGCGATGACATTACTGGCCACGTGGGTAAGCGTGAGGATAGATAAGGAGACGAGTTACGAGGACAACAACGATGATGATGAAACGAAGCTCTTGCATCATCAAACGTTCGATTTATTAAACATCCACATGTGTTAGTGGTATCCAATAAAGAAAACAAAGACTGCAGACTTTAAACTGTTGAAAGTTCATTAAGGCGGGTTTCGACCAAATCTTGCTTGTCATCCATCGGCGAGGTGATTTTAGGAGAAACAACAATTAACCGATCCTACATCTCTGAGGGTTGGCGCGTGTCTCTCTAAAAGAAACAAATACTCTAATCAACCGATCCTAGTTCCTACACCTCTGAGGGTTGGCGCGTGTCTCCCTCCAGTCGAAGAGCTGGCCTGGCTCAAAGACCAAAGACTGGCACCCAACCAACCAATCATAACTTGTTATGGTACACTCGTCAATCAGATCCCTGTTTACCCCAAACAATGCACAACAATACATTTCAATTTTACTGACCAGTCAGTAGGTCAGCGCGGAAACGCACATCTGGCCCTATTACATTAACAGCTACGGAAAGGACGCCAGACTTTCTGACGCCGATGAACCGCGAGGCTGGGCACGAGTGACGAAGCTTGCAAGTTACGTCAACAGTCAACACAAAGCATTGAAAACATATCGACGAGAAAAGCGGGGTGGGGGGGATGGAGAGATAATGAGCTAACTTCGCCCGCTCACAATCGCCCCTTCTTAGCATGGAAGTTTACATTACTTACATCACCAGTGCAGGAACCTGCAAGCCCACCTCACATATAATACATCTGGTATTTGTCTTTATCGGGTGTAACGATGCAAATAACCGAAATGCAGCAAAGCGATACTATGGTGTTTTCCTTTTACGTCGCGTTCCTGTAACAGTACTAAATATCTGACAAGGAGGAAATGCGATATTTTTACTGACGATCTTTAAGAAAACTTTTATCAGGAACAGAAGAAAAAGAGCCAAAAAATATTTTCTGATAAAACAAATTGGTTTAGGGACCCATGTAAACTTCTAACCAATTCGCTCATTAAGAAAAAAGATATTAAAGAAAAACGTTGGCCATGTCCATATTATTTATATACTTTAATGAAGAAAACTTTTTTATCTGTAACTGTCCACATGTGAATAAACATGTATCTGTTAAGACAAAACTGAAACAGGAGTCTATGCAAAATTTGGCGAAGATTGATCAAAGCAAATCGGAGATATTCGTGATAAACGAAAACTGTAAAATGTTGGACGGACTATAACGTTTTGGGTTTTTTTGGGAGGGGGGTGGGGGTGAAGGGAAGGAGGGCAAAATAAGAATTGTGAAACTAAGTTAGGGAGGGCGGTAGCGGTAGTGGCGGGGAATAGAGGAGCACGCGAGAATGTTGAAACTAGAAAGATCCATCCACGAGGAAAGTAATTTGTGATGACACTGTACAAACAGATCGCTTGTGCAACTGCGAGCCGCTATACTCGATCTTTAGTTGATCTTATGGCTACATTACCAGCCTTTAACGCGGACTTTCTTTCCCTCCCGTACCGAAAAAGCTCGAGTTTAAAAGATCGAGCTTTAATCGATCCTTACGATTCGGGCCACCAAAAGCTCCAGCTGAGTCGACTTTTCAAAATAAGGGATCGGCCCATCATTAGTTCACATGTATCACGTTCATTACTAGCATGTGTTTTTCTTCTCTCTTTCTCTCTCTTTCCCTCTCCCTCTTCCGCTTTCTTTCTCTATCTTTCTCTCATGGCATACAGCTAACACTTACCAATAATATGAAGAACAGCAACAGGAAACCTGAAAAGTGTCTGCCGGCATACTGTCCGTTTGGCATACCGTCTTTTCGGCATATCGTCCGTTCGGCATAGCGTCCGTTCTGCACATTGTCTTTCGGCATAGTGTCTTTCGGCATAATTTCACTTATTGTGACGCTTGTAACCTATAATTCAATTTCCATAAATTTTTCATTAGGTGCACCTGGTGCAGTGCCGTGTAGAATATTAGCAAAAAAGAAAAAAGCAAAACAACTTTATATGCAAAAATTTAAATACTTAACATAAACCCAGCTCCTCTTATCATGTTGCTTTATGCACTATAGTGAGTTCACAAAAAGATGAACAAGATTTTTCTATTTTTTTTTAAATATTGTTTTTCCTATCAAATGGATTGTCTACAAATTTTACATGTGCTTCTAAACCAGTTTGTCTTAACAGAAAAAAACTTTTTGTTACTCATCGTCTCTGTGTGTATGGTAACATTTTTTTTTCATAAATATTATGAAATAAACAATAATAGGTGAGTTTCAAACATGTATGGCAGCACAGCATGCTATTTGACAATGTAATCATTAGAGAAAGCGTAATGGTAAACACGGCTTAAAGACGTAGTACGCAAAAGGAATATTCAAGAACCCCTCTAGAGGCATTTAGAGACAGGCAAGCAATGCAACAAAACTGAAAGGACTATAATAAGAGACCAGATGTACTCTGGAAATCAACACCATTTTGTCATTGGTACCTTGCAGTAGAATTGCGCTCGACATCGCGACAGTTGTCAAGACAAGTCAGTAATTCAAAAGCGAAAAGTAATGGCATTTGTTGGTCTTCAAACGAAAGATGTGTGTCTGCTTTTCAATTTGTGAGGCATCATGACAGAACAGTTAACATTAGATCAGTTCCTCCAAATAATAGACATTGGGGATTTAATGAGACATCATTGATTTTATCCACATAAGACTGAGAGTAGAGCAACAAGCCCTCAGAGTCAGAGCATAGATTTTTCATAAATACGGCCCCGGACTCCTCCGCTGTAGTTTATTAGAAAGTCTTGATTCTTACAAAGGGATGCCGCCTTCCTTTTACTTCATGTAGCTGTAATAGTGCTAAACGTTTGACTGAGAGGGAATTGCATTTTTTTTTTACTGTCGATTATTAAGAAAACTTTTGCCACGAACACAACATAAAGAGGCAAAAAATATTTCCTGTTAAGACAAATTGGTTAAGGGGCCCATGCAAAATTTCGAAACAGTCCGTTCAATAAGACAAAAAGATACTGAAGAAAAACTGTGTTCATTAATTTGTGAACGCATTACAATAATTTTTCAAGCGATACCTGTTACGTTTGCGTCCCATTTACGCCATTGAAATAAAAGAACGGGGATCATAATAATGGTCTAAAACTAACATCAGGACTGTAACAGATATGTTTCACGTTTTGTCACTCAAAAACACAAGATGACTCATTTCGTATCAGATGGATCTGAAATAAAGCTCACCGGCAAAAGCTATACGAAAAATTAGGTAATGTTGGAAATTGTTATTTTAGCAGAAGTGAATTGATTTCATTCTAACTGAGTAGAACACGTGTGTTAGAATGTTGTTGTTTTTTTTTGACTAATTTAGTCTCATGTGTTATAGTTTTACATAAGCATTTTTTAAATAGTGGTTCATAATTTTAACCAGTCCGTGGGAACACATTATAGCATGTTTAAATTAGATTACTGTAGTCGGGATATAAAAAAGCCATCGAGTTTTATCTAAATCTCAGTCTAAAAAGTACGCCATAGCCATAAGAAGACCGTCACAAATGCCTTGTCTCTTGGAGGCTGGGGATGCACCGCAAGTGATCCCTGTGGATTATAAATGTCATGTCTCGACCATTTAACGAATGAACAGCAGACAACGAGCGACTGGTACCGTAAATGACCGCCCAAGAAGTGGCCTACAGATCGGCAAATTGTGCGACCTATCTTCGTGATTCCCGAACCAAGGCGACCGAGACAGTTCAAAACACCTTGGGGGTCAACGGGCAACTTATCTGTGATCGGGCAATTCGACATCAGCTCCAGGCTGCAGGTCTCAGAAATCGGGGTCCTTTCAAAAAACCCATCCTGACACCTTTCCATCGATGAGGTCGCCTGAATTGAGCCCAGGCCCATATCAATTGGAGGTTAAGAAAGTGGAGAAGAGTCATCTTCTCAGACAAGAAGTGATTTTATGTGGATCCAGATAACGGTCACATAAATGTCTGGAAAAGGGAGGAAAACGTTATGCCGATGTCAACATCATTGAAAGAGACCGATCGGGGAGTGCTAATGTTATGAAGTGGGATGCAATTTATTGGCACATTCATCGAATCGGACCTGTCTTCTTCACCGGAAACGGCACAGGACGGGGAAATTGGTGTAACAGCAGCAGGTTACATCAACCAAGTCTTGCAGCCCCATATACTGCCATATTTCCAGGCCAACCCAAACCTGATTTTCTAGTACTAGTAGGATAATGCCTTGCCACACACAGCTAGAACTACCCAGGCCTTCTCCCACCAAAATGGAATTATTCTTTTGCCGCATCCATTCTGTTCACCGGATTTAAATCTGATAGAACATTTTTGGGACCAGGTTCAAAGGGAGCTAACTGGACTGAATCCAAGACCTCAAACCACTGTGCAACTGCAATTTCCCCAACATCGGATGAACACCCTGGTGATGTACATGTATCGCTGCTACAGGGCTGTGATTGACGCCCATGGAGGACATACGCAATACTAGACTGTCATGACCTTTTTCTCAAATAAAGTGAGTCATTATTGTTAATCCCTTCAGTCATTTTTGTTCCTAAACAGTAATCTTAGCTAAAGTGGAAAAATCCAATGTCAAATACACCATATATTATTATTATATCTCTAATACATTATTTGCATTACTTTTCTGGTGAGTTTTTATGTATATTACAGTATTGTAATTTTAATGCTACTTATGTTCTTATCCATTAAAAAATTGGGAAGGATTGTACAGCAATGTTATGGATCTGGCAGAAATCCATTAAGTCCACTTGTACTCATTCAAAGTGAATATGCCATGTTTTTGTTAAGAGTAAGCCGTTCTTCACTCCCGATTGAAATTTTAATTTTTGAAAAGCTTACTAGGCTTATAATAAATTTTAATGATAGGTAGATACCAATCAGTATAGATCTTATAGCTAGCTATTTTATTCCTAGGGTAATTATGTCCCTCAGCGTGAGGGCATAGTTAACCGATGAAGACCAAAATTCTCATGTAGAATTCCAATTATCATGACTTTGTACATATACCACATTTGGTGGATGATGATGCAAAAATAACTGTTTTGAAGTTTTTGCTATCCGTACCTCTTAACATTTGCCGGATTTCTTTCTGGCACCGTAAGGCATAAAAACCGGTACCCGGACATTATACCGAAAGAAATTATGCCGAAAGACACTATGCCGAAAGACACTGTGCCGAACGGACGCTATGCCGAACGGACGTTATGCCGAACGGACGATATGCCGAAACGACGGTATGCCAAACGGACAGTATGCCGGCAGACACTTTTCAGGTTTCCTGTTGCTGTTCTTCATACTATTGGTAAGTGTAGCTGTATGCCATGAGAGAAAGATAGAGAAAGAAAGCGCAGGAGGGAGAGGGAACGAGAGAGAAAGAGAGAAGAAAAACACATGCTAGTAATGAACGTGATACATGTGAACTAATGATGGGCCGATCCCTTATTTTGAAAAGTCGACTCGGCTGGAGTTTTTGGTGGCCCGAATCGTAAGGATCGATTAAAGCTCGATCTTTTAAACTCGAGAAGTTTCGGTACAGGAGGGAAAGAAAGTCCGCGTTAAAGGCTGGTAATGCAGCCATAAGATCAACTAAAGATCGAGTATAGCCGCTCGCAGTTGCACTAGCGATCTGTTTGTACAGTGTCTTCATAAATTAATTTCCTCGTGGATGGATCTTTCTAGTCTCAACATTCTCGCGTGCTCCTCTATTCCCCGCCACTACCGCTACCGCCCTCCCTCGCTTCACAATTCTTATTTTGCCCTCCTGCCCTTCACCCCCACCCCCCTCCAAACAAAAAACAAACCCAAACGTTATAGTCCGTCCAACATTATACGGTTTTCGTTTATCACGAATATCTCCGATTTGCTTTGATCAATCTTCGCCAAATTTTGCATAGCCTCCTGTTTCTGTTTGTCTTAACAGAGACATGCTTATTCACATGTGGACAGTTACAGGTGAAAAAGTTTTCTTCATTAAAGTATATAAAAAACTCACGAAACACAATGATTCAAAGAACAGAGTTTTCACGGTATTCACAGCAATCTTCTTTTCACGGCAGGTTCACATAAGAGCAAGTCCAAATAATTCAGTTAATGCAACATTCCGTGCTTTAGCTGTTTAGACATAACAAGCGCTATTTTTACCGCAGACAGCAACCGTTAACCAAGGACAAAATACTACGCCCGCGATCAGACAAGTTACATTTCACATGCATAAAATACTCACAACAATAGTCACAAATAGTGTAATTTACACTGATACACGACCTCCCCGGTTATTTCGCACCCACCGCCTCTTCGACGTACTCTAATATAAAGACTGATCTTTGTGCAAATTTTTGCATTCCGGATTCCAAGCATCACTGCCATCAATTTGTCTTGTTCGTTCTCTGTATCTAATTCAGTTCAAAGTTCACGCTTATAAACTAGACAGACACCCAAAAAGTTCATATTTACTCACATATTATAAAAAAAAAAAAAAAGCCTCGATTTTGTATGTGGCATAGCGTCGTTATCGCTGTTTGAATCGACTTGAAACTTTCTGTGTGTCTTTGTTTTACTCTCAACATGTTACAAGGGTGCATTTAGTTACTCCAGTCGATCGCTAAGTATTTTATTAAATTTCGTTTGTGTCGTAACCAGACCCACGTAGATACCGCACCGCCACACTTTTTAAGCACTTCAGCTAGTATTATAAAACTGGGGAAGAGGATAACAGCACCTTGTGACCGGTCTTCCCAAGTAGTTGCAACTTTCCACATCTCATACAATTCAGATTTAACCATGTTTCTATTACAGACAGAGCCAACCTTTCTATCAAGGTAAATTCAAGATCGTCAGTAACTTTTCGAGTTATCTTGATAGGCACACCAGACGACCAATCAGCCGAACGGGACAGTCATATTATCATAACTATTCCTTACAACAAACAAAATTACATCATTCACATACCGACTAAATGCTATATAATTAGCTATTGCAGTTATCCAAGTCCAAACCAAGTCAAACACAGCTCTTGTTAAAGCATGCTTTGCAATTATCCATATCAAATATTTTTGCGTTTAGGGAAGCTGCGTTTCATCACGTCACATTCCATGAAGCTGTAAACCACCTTAACTTCGCAATTTCCTTTCGGTCGAGTTTTTTATATAACTTTATGAACAAAACTTTTATATTTTCATCTCTATAACCGTCAAAAATACTTTCTTGTTAAAACAAACTGAAACAGGAGGCAATGCAAAATTTGGTAAGGACTGATCAAAGCAATTCGCGAAAAACGAAAACCGTATACCGTTGGACGGACTATAGTAGGCTACGCGTACACATAGCATGACAATTGTTTTCTTCGGGCCTTCTTTTGACTTTTGGGGACCGTTTCATTTGTACTTCAGGGTTTTTTTCTTGTTCAGTCCTTCATTTATAGTTTCATTTTATTAGAAAGAGCAGTCTAGGATAGGACCTATCAGTTCTTCAGTAACTGAATCTCATCTGGCACCTCAAATATTCCCATTCATATAAACACATACACAAACGTACACACACTCACACACATATTATCTCACAAATCAGAGCCCTTTGTTACCCAGTTAGCATCGACAGTACCAAACCAAACTTTAACGCTTAGTCATGATCCTTTTCCTTCCAACCCATTCCTGCTGTCACTACTAACCCATTTTCCCTTTCTTAACATAAACAATCTCAATTAGATCTAATTAGATTGTAGGAACGCTGAGCGATTGGCTCGATTAATGTTGAGTCGAGCCAGATTAACGCGATTCAAAAAGATCGGAGCAAAACTCGATCTTTTTGACTCGACCCGAACTCGCTGACTCGAGAGATTTTACGAGGGACAGCTGTAATATCTATGACTATTTTACTAAGTGCAAGAATTTTAAAATGAAATCATNGAACGTGATACATGTGAACTAAAGTTTGATTATTATTCGTCGCTCTCAGTAAGTTGAATATGTGAAATGTATTCAGTGGGACTGATAACCTTGTTATTGCAGTCTCAGAATATCTTTCCATAGTGTCCTTTCGGCATACTGTCCGTTCAACATACTGTCCGTTCGGCATACTGTCCGTTCGGCACACTGTCCTTTCCGCATATACAGTATATCGTCCGTTCGGCCTAACGCCAGATCGGCATAACGTCCGTTCGGTATAGCGTCCGTTTGGCATACTGTCCTTTCGGCACAGTGTCTTTCAGCATAGTGTCCGTTCGGCACAGTGTCTTTCGGCACAGTGTCTTTCGGCATAATGTCTTTCGGTATAACGTCCGGACACATTTTGTTTTCCGATTCTCGAATTCTCCATTCCTAAACTTGTACTATTCATCAAAGGAATTTTATACAGGGCTTTCCTATTTTTTTTTTCGGCCAAGCCAAGTAACAGCTACCACATCTCGCCATCTTACAACTGCGGTCAACGGTGAATGAGGTGCTGGTCTGCTGTAGGCTCACAGTTGTCGACGGAACTTAAGACAGGCTTTCTGGTTTCTGTCTGACCCTGAGAAGATGAAAAACAATAAACTTTTTTTTTTTTTTTTTNTTTTTTTTTTTTTTTTGTCATGACAATCAAAACACTACCCAAGAATTATGACCCTTAAAAAACGAAATGGAGAATAAGTTTTAAATATGCGATTTTTTTGTTTTCAAAATAAATTTTCATCTGTCATAGACAATTGAACAGGTACGACAGTCATATTTTATGCGATTTGACACAAGTCAAAGAGTAGAATACGTTTATCGTAATCTATAGATGTTACTGACTGATTTTTGAGGTGTATTTATATCCTTCCCGGAGCGGGACCCGGGAGGACAAATCCTTTAGACAGACAGCACAACGTATGAGACAGGATCTGGAATCAAAGGATTTCACGATTTTCCACTAATCCTCTATGTCAGCCTTGCTGTGGCACTAGCGACTCGGCGATACCTGGCGTGCGGAGCACACATTACATGTCTAAATTTTTTTTATCGGCATCAAAGGTTTTTATGCATGCTTTAACTAGATTCTGTAAAAAAGTACAAGCAATTTGATAGGACATGATCTAGTTGTGAGATTGTTTAAAAGTTGTAGACCATGTGCCGGTGAAAATAAAAGGAATGATTTTGCAGGACATTTACAAACCATTTATTTCCTCTCCTTTGCGCGTATAATAATTTTTAATAATATATATTATCATGTCTAGTCGAATTTTGGTTCGTTTTTATCGTCTGGATGAGGGCTAAATATTTATGGCATTAATGAATACATTAAGAAAGAAAAAAGATATGTGGGCTAGATGATTTATGACATCTTGGCACGCTGGAAGTCTAAGAGAAGTGTCTACAACATATTACATCACATGATGTTTAACAGTTAATACTGTACTATTTGTCAGAAGCTATTATATAGGATTTCCTGTTATGCCATAATTGTAAGCAGCGCACCAAAATTAGACAGATAACATTTTTACATGACTGGTTACCGCTGGTCAGTCATGGTCTCTGAAGGTCACACATGCAGGTCGATTAGGTTGGACTTTGAAGGCAGTGGCATGTATTTTGCGACTAATTTTTTTCTCCCCGTCAGCTGAGTGAACACTGCAGTGGCCTGTCCTATTGCATTTGTTCCTTCCCTGACCAGTCTGGATTAACTTACAACAGCACTATTTGGGGTCAGAGTTTAGACAAAGACAGGCATGCAATATAGGTGACTCCTGTTCTCTCAAATTAACCTGAGACTCCAACTGGGTTTTCATGGGGGGATGTGCGAACAATAAATTTATTTGTCATGGTGTCTTCAAACCCATCCATTTTTTAAAAAGTTAGATAGTCATCTGTGTTACTGCTGAATGGGAATGCGTAATGAAAATTAAGAAACACCAGTTCTAAATTACTAGTAATATGTAGGAAAAATATTTAGGTGTGTGTGACCTAAAGGTCAAAACGTGGTCATACTGATATTTTTAATTATCAATGCAGGCTCTGAGCCACTAATGAAGTCATACGATGTGTATTGCAAAGGTGGCACAATGAAGCATGACAATTTGTTGTCCTCTGGAAAATGAGTGGTCATTGGGGTGAGCAGATAATAACTGGCCTTATATTTTGTAAATCATTGTACATGCATTATGTCCGTGCAAGTTTAATTATCATATGAGGGCTGTCCTTCAAATATCCATCTATTTTAAGTGGATATTTGGTTTCAGCGTCCTAAAATTTGATTATACCACTTAATACTCTTATTGGCATTAAAGATCACCACTGGTCAGTTCTGGTCACTTCATGGTCATTTGTCAAGTTAAAGATCTGCAGACGACAGTGATATGCCTTGGAGATGATCAGTTATAATTTTCAAACAAACAAAAAATTCGAAAAGGTCGCTGATTTTCCAATCGCTGTACATCTCTAGTGTTGGTAATTCAATGGTTATTTAACCTCTCATACGCCTAAGTGTGCTACAAGCACATTAGTTTTCGGAATGACTCACTATTAATTACCGTTGATTATCTGTCGTTTCACATCTTCTTCAAACACAACCAAGTGCATCTGTAAGAATGGGCATGGCATGCTATTTTCGAGCGCGATAAACTGCGAAACCGCGATACGTAAAGTTTGATCAGGACCACCAAGATGCATGAAGTGCGACATAGGAGATTTAGCATCAGTGTCTGCTCACCGAAGTTGCAGTATTCCAGGTTAAAATTCCGAATTTTGCTTTCCATTTTTTGATGACGCCATGGGGTGTGATGCCATCAAGCACCGTATCTAGGGGTAAACCCATAAATGTATATTGCTGCGGCACCACAGTGATAATGCAAAGATCTCCATGTTGCAGACAATTTTATTTTGGTCACCTAATGTCCACTCATGGCATGGGTATTCATGTTAGTTGAAAATATTATATGTGTATTTCTGCATAAGAGGTGATTTTAACTTTTACAATGCGTAATATGACATTAAAAGCAACATAGTCTATTCCTCAAAATTATCACCTATAATTTACAGAGATGGGTCCAGAAGTCGTCGGTCTATCTATGAAGGGTTAAAGATATGGATTTAAAACTTTACGTTATGCTGATTGTTAAGCATCTGCACATTATGCTTGCAAATTTTAGGAGAAATATGTTTTTGAGTTTTCCCACAGCACTGACTTTGTGGAACACGACCTACTGAAAGGAAATCGCGCTCCGGCAACTGTTTTCATGATAGAAAAGTCTCTTGGGCATTCTGTCATAAATTAGTATTTTTTAAAACAAGATAAGTCCACAACAATTTTACAATGTTTTGGAACATAAAATTCTTGATGCATGCCTTTTATTTACAACATTGAAACACTGATGCAAACAAAAAATAATCCAAATGTTACCGTTAACAGTTGAAACATGCGATGTTTCAAAACCTTGCGACCTTCTACTGATATGACACCACAAAATGCAGTGAACGTAGTGAGAATTATAGATACAGTAAATGTTCACAAATAACACTTGCGTCTGCAGACAGAAGGTCAGCCGGCCTATTGCGCATGTGCGGAAAAAGCAATCAGCTATGTTTACATGATCTCGAGCGAGGTCGTGTCAGTGTAGGTTACCGGTAGCCTAGACTAGTCTAGTCTACATCTCTAAATTTTCAGGAAATTCGATTTCTAAGTGTGCAGTCTTGTTGCACATAATCAAACTGATCCACAATCCCACACTTGCCGGGTTTAGACTATATTCACAGCTGACCCAACATTTATTACGCGCTGTCTATCTTATTCTTTTGATATTTTATGTTACAATGGATTTTCCAATGTAAACACGGCTGACTGCTGTTTCCGCCCATGCGCATTAGGCCGACTGACCTTCTGTCTACAGACGCAAGTACAAATAACAAAGGAAATGATTGTTGGAGAGGGAAAATTAAATGCAGCGTCAGATTTCATACTCTTTCATGAAGAACTTCACAGGCGCAAAGTCTTGGGTGCCATGAGTTCTCACACGTGAAAAAATGCAAGCAAGGGTGCATCTCTTTCATCAGTTACTTCAAATTGTTCAACAAGAGAACATTCTTGACCTTGGACAAGACATGAGTTCATTATTTTCACTCAGTCGGGAGTTTTAACCCGTGCGCTGGTGATCGACTTTAGTTACACTCTGGTGATCGGGTCTTATCCAATAACTCTTTTGAGAAAATGGCAATCGGGTCCTGTAAAATCCGAGTGTGTGTCTACAAAACTGTAAGATGAGCACACATTGTAGGTTTTTTTTTCGTGCCTTTTAGACCATTGGGAAAAACTATGGCTGCATCTTAGCAAAGTTTGATGCTGTTTTGTCCTATTTTGGAGGAAGAAGGTTGAGTACTCTTTAGATTACTCATCATTTAAAGCTTAAATTGATGTAGGGAAGCCCAAGTTTTGTTCTCGGTTACTAGTTTACGCCTGGGGCCATCGACCTGGAGGATACTTACAAAAAAGTGTTTTTCGAGACTTAGATATACTCCTTGATGGACTGCAATATCAATATATGTGGTGGGATACATGGCTAGTAAACTGGGTCGCAGCTGCTCTGATGGAGAGAAAAGTCTCCCTTCGGATCATGGATGTATGAACTCATATGAACGTCCAAGATTGCCTCAGGAACCTGTGCTATTCCACATCTACACTGCCAAGGTAATAAGGATTCAGTGTAATGGTTCAGGAAGGACATTAACGTTTGTAGATGATATCCTCTTATATAAGACTGACCCAGATAGGCAGGAAATGGTCACAAGCATTCACGAAACGATGCAAATCATCGCTTAGTGGAGTGATGAATCCAGCTCACAAGACAACCCATAAAAGTTCAACGTTTTGTGGTGCTCTTTAAATAATCACATAGTCTTGGCTATCCACCATCACCTTCAAAGGACTGAAGATGCAACAGAATTAAATATCTCGGGATGGCCTTTGATTGCAGCCTGTTTGTATAGGCATCATAGACAGCGAATAATTCAGAGATGCAAGCGAGGTATGGCAGCGCTGAAATCAATGGCAGCTGTGAACCTGGAATAGAGACGACTGGCTCTCCTGTACAGTTGTCACGGTGACGACGCTTTGGGGCCGCTAGTCCGAATCTCCCAAAAGAGCGGTATCTGCGTGATGAGGAAGACTACGACCGGTGTCCGAGCCGGGGGGCTTGGCTGATGGCAAGGCCTAGCCCAAGATCTCCACACATACCTCCACGAGGTGGNAGCGCTCCTGGTTAGTGTCACCGGACGTGATCGGCAAAATGTGTAGGGGCTCTATGCCACATATACAGGCCAATCGGCCCTCGGGGCAACGTATCTAGGTCCTCGCAGATGGCCTAAGGGCCTTGCTTGACCGATCTGCGGTCGGAATCGAGTCTGCCGTCTCGCTATCATGGGCGGGGGAGACATAGAGACAACGACACAGGTGAGGCATGTGTTTCGAGCGCTTAGGGCCATACATGCCAGACGGCGTAACGACCGTGCCAGTCATTGATGGGCTCGTGCATGGGAGGTACGAACCATCGCACTCTTTCCTATCTGGTGGGCGAGCTCTACCCCAGGTGGTCCGACTCCCATGGACAGGAGGACCGCCGTCTCTCAAAGGGTATCTCGCAACAGTCCAACGCAAGGTGAGTGCCCAGCGGTAGAGTGGCCAGGCCCCGGAGGCAGGGGTGAGCTGAAGGGACACCAGCTTGGGCTGCCCTGGGGATACGGAAAAGGGAGGGTGTTCATCCAAGTGAGCATTCGCCACCCCGCTCCCTTGCAACGGCAAACCGGTCCGGGATCTTTATCTTTTTTCTTTACCCAATGGACCGATCGAGTCATAACTACCGCACGCAGGCCCCATACCATTGGTAATGTATACTTCTGGTGACAGCGTGGCACTTGTAGTACGTCATGGATTCTTTTATAACTTCAGCTTTGTGGCTGTGCTCGCTCGTAGCCTTAGACCCTTCGGAGAACGGGGGCTGTCCGTAGAGCCACCGATTTTTTGGGCGGGTGAGCCCTCCATCCCACGTCCCTCAAAGGCAGACTACCCCCGTGGAGTGGCGAGTCGGGGTAGCCAGCTAGGACCTCATTGCGCCCAGAGGCCCGAAAGTAGGCCTGGTCATTGGCCTGCCAGCACAGGTGATCCTAACCGGGAATAAGCTACGACTCCACACCCCCATTTCAATCGGCCGGAGGATACCACCCGTCCAGCCCCAGGAGTTCATAAAAAGCCTCTTTGCAACTCTCGGGTTCCCCCTCCTGTGTTCTTTGGAGGGGTGACTTGGCGAACTCAGTGGGCGTGGAATTGACCACACGAAATGCTCAGACACCTGGCTCTTCTGTACCATCAGTTGGTCTTAGCGTTGGTCTGTTATGGCCTTGGAATCCTCACGCTGTCACCACCACAGTGTGATCGACTGAAATATATCCAGAATGAAGGTATGAAGATGCCAATGTTTTTTTCACTGTTGGCTATATTAGGTTTTATACCTCTCATTAACTTATCCCGGGGTGCCGTGTCAAATACTTTCCAAACATGTTGTTTAGCTCTTCCTCCAAATTTTGACACAAAGAAAAATGCACCTGAACCAGTTAGCTTTTGAGAACTTAGGCAGTGAAGCAGACACTGGCCTTTTCACTGAGTAAACAAGGTAACCTTACCCACCTAGCAACAACCACAAATTCTATACTTGAGTGACTAAACCTCACCTATTCTGAGTCTACACATGTATTTGCACCTATCTAAGCCTTTAAAATTAAAATTCAACCCCTTCCCCCTCTCCCCATGGCCAGTTTTCTGATTTTATAGGGACTATTTAAAATTGCATATTTTTATGCCAGGTGCTATTGGCATCTTCATACCTCAAGGTATGCACATCGTTTGGGATGCATTAGAGAAACCGTTATTGCGACAATGAGACACATACTGGGACTCGATAAAATCTAGACACTCTCGCCAAGGTCAAGGCTAACTGTGAATAGTGGCAGACGTGAGACATCCAGTACATGAAAACACTGCTGAAATCAACAGTACAATGATATCATTGACGGCACAAGTACAAAATACTACTGCTCTCGTCCTCTCGCGAAAGGCTTAGCCAAGGGAGAGGACTAGGTCAACTCTGGATAGCGCATGACTGACTTCCAGAAAGTAAATCACAATCCTTGGCAAGGAATGCAGGGCGTGGTTCCCTTGGCAAGTCAGCCTCGAGATTAAGCAACTCATTGCTGATAATTCAAGAGAAGACGATGCTACCGTGTTCACTGATGGGTCTGTGCTGCGAGGCGAGAAATCAAGACAGGGCTTCTCAGTGAGAGGCAGGGTCATCACCGAGTACAGTGAAGTGTAATCAAAGACTTCTTCCAAAATGAGAATGAAGGTGGAAGTAATCACTGCGGCGCTGAAGTGGTTCTCAGGGACCATAGTAGCAGAGGCAGACATTGTGACAGACTCACAATCCATGCTACTAAAGATCCTTAACGGATGGTTGCAGCATGAGTGGATCTTCTGACCTCCAGGTTTCATGGAACCACAAGGATCTATTCTCCAGAACAGACTGGGGTCCATGATATTGAAAGAACTGATTGGCTGGTGGCTGACGCCTCTGTGGTGGGGACATTACGGATGGATAAGGCAGACATAGTAAAGTCACTGAAAGATCGCCTGTTATCCGCAGACATATCAATCGAGGAGGCTGTGGCCCTCAGACTGCAAGATTTTGTGATTACAAGAGGGCCAGGCCAAAAGGAACGACTACAGTGAGAAAGGGGCAGGAGGATACACACAGGGCGACAGGCACCATCGGCATGTACACCATAAGTCGTTTCCTGCGGAGGACTGAGCACGTATGGGTCTGCCTAGAGTGCAAGGATGTCAGTTCTGCAACTCAGTAATTAGTTTACGCATCCTATCAATACCATGAAAGCTAGCATATAGCCTAAATGAGCTTGGGACTATATGCCCAAACCTAGTCTAGTATTCGAATAGTCCTTATTTGTGTGGGTGAGGTTTGAGTGGTTTAATGGTTATACGTTGGTTTTTTTTTGTAGCAGATTTATTATGTTGCTGGAACACAACACCGGACAAACACATAACTCTAAACCCTCAAATTCCTTGAACCTTATGGCATTTATAAAATTGAAGAAGATGCTGAAACTATGATAGTCCTCTCTTGGTTCACGAACACCTCTTTAAGTGGCAAATCTTCTATTACAGTATCTCATCTTCGTTTACTTCGAACTGTGTCCTGACAGTAACATGATTTTTTTTTCTCATCTTCCATTTCATCTATGACTTTCCTAATAACTGTCAAAATGTTTTCTCTTCTGTCAACACCCTCCGATGTGCGAATCTAAACTTCGAGACCAACAACTTTGCCAGCAGGGGCGTAGCGTAATGGTAGTCAAATAGATCCTCTTCTACTGTATTATACGCAACCAATCATTACTCGCATCCAGACTGAGCTCCAAAGGCATCTCCGAGTAGTGTTAAAATTTCCATGTCTGTAGGCAAAAATCTACGGAAGTACAGAAGACAAACGAGGTCAGTTAAGAAGTCAGATGACTGAATCTCTCTTTACCATTGACCGAAGTGGAATGAGGTCGTGCGTGTTGGCTAAGGCTTGCGTAATCTCGATGCTAGGGTTGCCAGACATGACTCTTTTGGAGCCATATACCATACATTTGTCTCTTTTTAAAAATTCCTTAGCTCTCAAATACCTGATTGGTCTCTGTATTGGCTTCAACAGAATTTAGATTAAAATTGACAAATTTTCTATACAAAACAATACTTCTACTTCTCTCAAAATGATATTTGATATGAACAGGCTACTTTCATAACTGCCCGATGAACACATATCAAAGAATGGCCTCTGTTTCCAGTTAACAATAATTTATTATTATGTTGTTCTAATGTATGTAGAAAGGTTTATGAACTATACAGTGAAACCTTGCTATACCGCCACCCGTTATACCGCCATTCCCGCATACCGCCAGCTTTTCGCCGTGGAACGGATCTGACACCTATACAAAGTCACTAAAAATCTCGTTATACCGCCATCCGCCATCCGCCTTCCGCCAACAGTTTAACTGTTACATTCATAAGTTGAGTGTAGTAAATATTGCTCGTTATACCGCCAACGTAAATTTAACCCCCACTCCCTACTCCCCACCTCTACCTAAATCCAGCTAACAGACGGAACATCACTTGGCGCCACAGTCTGTGCTTGTTACTCAAACACCAATCCTACTACACACTCTTCGCTTTTTGGATAGGCCTACTGATGGGGCATGCAGTGGGAAAGGCGCGTCACAGTTCAATCTCCTCTCGCTCAATAGGCATAGACTAGAGAGTTTGCGAACGAACGTAAGCGTGAGCGAGGTGATGCTTTAACTGGTTTCACACCGGTCGCGGGGTACGATGCAAACAGCACACATTGATCTATGACGTAGGCCTAGCGCTCGTGTGATTCTCCGACCCGGATGTGTAATGTGTAGTAGTCAACTTCTTTTCTTATCATTCTCCAACTTGACACATACGCTTCCAATGCTTAGTTCTTGCTTGTTTTTAATTTTAACTCTGTTGTTTTAAAGGGAGATAACTGCATTATTTTAGACATGTTAGCCAGTCCAATGTTGGTAAATTACTTGGTCTATTTCTCTTGTTCTGCATGGTACATGTATTTTCGTTGTACCGCCATTCTCGTTATACCGCCATTTTTCTGTTTGCCCCTTACTTAGTGGTATAACGAGGTTTCAGTGTACTTTCCACAAGTCAAACCCTGATTCCAGTTGGCCCATTCCGGACATTGTTTGGCTCTGTTTTGGCGCGTTTCTTTATATGCGATTTGGCTCCCGCTCGATAAAAAGTATGCAAACCTGCTCGGTGCGCCTATCATAGGTTTAGACTAGATCTAAGTTTATAGCTAGACACTGGATAACTTGAGAGAGACTGTTTCGGCAAGATGAATTCAATGGAGCCCCTAGCAAACCCGGTTGTTGTTTTGAAAGCAGCCAGTGTTGCCTGCAAGCACTCTTTTAGATTATCATGAAGAACAACTAAAAAAAAACCCAAAAAAACGTCCAACTATGAACAGACACGAAAATGAAATTATTATGTTGTTCCTAGTGATGGAAGTAAAGCTGATCCTTAAAACGTCAATTAAAACTTTCCTTCAGCTACACCATCATAATCATTTCACCCACAAGGAGTTAACGTTAAGTGAGAACAGTTATCATACTGCTGTCATTGTTGAGTTAGTCTAGTTCTTCTTGTTTTTGTTGTGGTTGTTGTCACGATACTTTACTGATGTTATCATGCATTCTTGACGGTGAAGCAAATTTTTGACGCATAATACCTGGTTTGTTTACCGTATCCTTACCTAATGAAAATGTAGAATGACCAAAATGTAACAGTGGGGTGATTCGCGTAGCCAGTATGCAGATTTGACTATCTGGTTTTGATCCCTGCGCTACGCACCTGTCTGCCAGGACAAGAAGCAGCTAATCCTGATGTTGTTAAGTAGCGCATTAACAATGCGTATTTAAAGCCCAAAATAATATCTAGAACCCCTGAAGTAAAAATAATAATGAAAGCCCTCACCTACGTCTCATAATAGTTGGAGTATGGAATTTTCTATATTTGCCACTAAAGCAGCAATAAGAAGAAAATTCCAACTGGCTCAATAATGGTGATCCATTTATATGACCTATTTGACCCATTTATATGACCTATATGAACTATATAAGGGGTGGCTGTGGTCAGAAAGAGGTGGTCACTTATTAACACGAGTGGAATTATTGATTTTTTTTGTAGATCATGAGGAAAATGATTTTGAGGAAAAGTCACCAAATTTCAGATCCGAGAGCTGAGTTTTAGGAGAATTACACCTATTTGAAGATGCCCCCGGATCGTATCTATATTATAAGACTGGATCGGGGGCGTGGCACGGTCCCTTCCTAATGCATAACCTTCAAAACCGCTGTTTGTAAAATTCGGCTGAAAACGTCAACATGTACAATATCCGATACAGAATGTTTAGCATCACTGTCTGCTCACGGAAATTACAAGATTTGATTAATCAATTTACAAAGTTTGTGCCGCATTTTTCTCTTTGTCTTTGTTTCCGGCATTCATTCTGCCATTTCGTCGACTCCAAATAAAACTTTAAAATTTCGTTTGCCACTGGAAATTTGAACGCACGAGCCGACACCAGTTCGAAGATCCAAATCGATTCAAAACTCACAATTCACAACGTGTTTTAAAGCGGTAAGTATGTGAACTTTCTGTTATCTATATTATAAGACTGGACAGGGAGCGTGGCACGCTAAATTCGAACGCGATAAACTCATAACCTGCTACACGTAACATTCGGGTCCAAAATCGGTAACCTGTATGAAATTCGACAAAAGAGATTTAGCGTCAGTGTGTGCTCACAAAGGGTGCTAGATTCCATCAGTTATGTACGGGCTTGGCTCAGTTTCATCGTTTTTAAAAGATGAGGTTGAAATTTCGAAATCTGCTTTCCATTCATTGATGACGCTGTGCTCTGTGAAGTCGTCCAGCACCATATCAGCGGGTAAACCCGTAAACTTAGTCATCCAGTAGTGTCATAATATTTACTATATTGCTACTTCTACATTATAGTAATAAAGCAAGGCTCTCTATGTAGCAGATAATCCTATTTTTGACATTCAACGTCCCTTTCTTAGAATGGGTGTCTATGCTAGTAAAACTATAAAACCCGATCACTGGCGCACGGATTACATTAAATGTAGTCTTCAGCCTCATCTATCCATGTCAAACTAAAAGTTATTAAATTTGCTGTTGAAGTCACGACTATTGTTCTGTGGGATGTCACGCACGTATTGATTATAAATCTGCCCCGAGGCAACCCAAATAACAGAGAATTATATGGCAATCCTCTTGCAAAATTGTGACCAGAAGGAAAAGCACTGAGGCGATTTAAAAAAAAACAACTTTCTCTTCCGCGGCACAATGCACCCTTACATCATCCACGGAATACATTCAAAACATCTGACAGTTTGAACACTGAAAACTTATCTCCTAAGCTCCGTGGGATTTCTTTCTCAATCAAAATCTAAAAAAGTATATTATCATCATCATTAATGCCTTTCACCCCCAGCGGGGTATAGGCCACGTACAAGCGCTTTCCATCTTTCCCTGTCTTGGGCCGTCTTTCCAAGCTCGTTCCAAGTGATCTTCATTTCTCGCATGACCCTTTCCGTGCATCGTTTCCATGTCTCCCGTGGCCTACCTCTGCCTCGTGTTCCTTGTGGGTTCCATTGCAGTGATTACCTGGTGATGTTTCCACTAGGCTTTCTGAGGTTTGTCCAATCCAGCGCCATTTACGGAGTCCAATTTCTACCTCTATTTCCTTTTGTCCTGTTCTTGCCCATAGCTCTTCGTTTCGTATCTTGTCTTGCCACTTCGTTTTTAGAATACTCCACTCAAGCATCTGTTGATGAATGTCTGGACTTTGTTCATTACTGTCTTTGTTGTCTTCCAGGTTTCACAGCCATAGAGGAGCACTGATTTGACATTTGAATTGAAAAGCCGGATCTTGGTACGCAGTGAGATGTTGCTTGCCTTCCAAACCTTTGATAGTTGATTAAATGCAGTCCTTGCTTTGGCAGTCCTTGCTTTGACATCCGCTTCCGTACCACCTTTTTTGTCAGTGATACTTCCCAGGTAGGTGAATGAGTCAACTTCTTCCAGGGATGTGTTTTCTACCGTGACAGCAGAGCTTGAGACTGTGCCTAGTTTTAACACTTTAGATTTTCTAGGATGTATGCGTAAGCCGACGCTCTTTGATAGACTGTTGAGTTCCTCGGTCTTTTCTTGCATCTGAGAGTGTGTGTGTGACAGCAGTGCAAGATCATCTGCGAAGTCCAAGTCGTCCAACTGTTGCCAAGGTGTCCACTGTATTCCATTTTGTGCGCCTTTTGTGGCTTCCTTCATGACCCAGTCAATTGCCAAGATGAAGAGGAAAGGTGACAGCAGGCATCCTTGTCGCACCCTGTTTGTACCTGAAATGGTTTTGAGAGCTGTCCTTCATGAAAGACTTGGCAGCTTGTTCCATCGTAGGGCTTCCTTCATGACCCAGTCAATTGCCAAGATGAAGAGGAAAGGTGACAGCAGGCATCCTTGTCGCACCCTGTTTGTACCTGAAATGGTTCTGAGAGCTGTCCTTCATGAAAGACTTGGCAGCTTGTTCCATCGTAGGTGGCCTTCACAAGCTTGACGAGTTTGTCAGGTATTCCGTAATGTCTCATGAGTTTCCACAGAGTTTCCCTGTCAACGCTGTCGAATGCCTTTTCAAAGTCGATGAAGTTGACTAAAAGGGGCGATTTCCATTCCAGAGACTGCTCAACAATGATGCGCAGGGTAGCTATCTGGTCAACACATGATCGGTTCTTGCGAAATCCTGCTTGGTTTCCTCTGAGCTTGTCGTCTGCTGCCAGTTTTATTCTCTCCAAGAGTATTCTGTTAAAGATCTTCCCTGGTATGGACAGGAGTGATATGCCTCGGTAGTTGTTACAGTTGCTGAGATCTCCCTTCTTTGGTATCTTGATCAGGTGTCCTTCCTTCCATTCTGTGGATATTTGCTCTTCCTGCCAAACCTTTTCAAATAGGGCGTTCAGCATTTCCACTGATGTCTTCATATCCGCTTTAAGGGCTTCCGGTGGTATATGGTCGGGACCTGCAGCCTTGTGTGACTTCAGGGATTTTATAGCTGCCGCTATTTCCTCTCTCGTGGGTGGTTCTGTATTTATTGGGAGATCCTTTCTGGCTGGAAGAATTTCTGGCTGATTGTCTGGCGGTGGTCTGTTCAGGAGTTTGTCAAAGTGTTCCCGCCATCGGTTGAGTTGTCCTGCTGAGTCAAAGATGGTGTTTCCTTCCTTGTCCTTCACTGGTAGGGTGGGCTTGCTAAATTTCCCTGAAAGAGTTTTGGTTGTCTGGTAAACAATTCTCAAGTGTCCGTCTGCTGCTGCCTTCTCTGCTTTTTCTGTCAGGCCATCCAGGTAGGTATTCTTGTCCTTCTTGATGGAGTTCTTTACCTCCCGGTTTGCTCTGGAGGATTCTTCTTGTGCAGTAAGTTTCTCAGTTCTGGTACGGCAGTCGTTGACTTTCACTTTCAGCTCTCTCCTTCTCTTGATCTTGTCTAGGGAGTCCTGTGAGATCCATTCCTTCCTGGTGTTGTCCTTTGGTCCAAGGGTACTTTGGCAGGTTGCATTTACTGCCTCCTTTAACATGTCCCAGTGATCATTTACCTCACATTTTTCCAGATCTTGGAGGGCTTGAAATCTGTTCTTCAGTTCCGGGTGACTGATCATTTCGTGTGGTCAATTCCACGCCCACCGAGTTCGCCAAGTCGCCCCTCCAAAGAACACAGGAGGGGAAACCCGAGAGTTGCAAAGAGGCTTTTTATGAACTCCTATGGGGCCGGACGGGTGGTAACCTCCGGACAGAATTGAAATGGGGGCGTGGAGTCGTAGCTTATCCCCGCTTAGGATCACCGTGCCGGCAGGCCAATGACTGGGCCTACTTTCGGGCCTCTGGGTGCAATGGGGTCCTAGCTGACTACCCCGACTCGCCACTCCACGGGGGTAGTCTGCGTTCGAGGGGAAGTGGGATGAAGGGCCACCCGCCCTAAGAAATCGGTGGCTCTGCGGACCGCCCCCGTTCTCCGAAGGGTCTAAGGCTGCGAGCGAGCACAACCACAAAGCTGAAATTATAAAGGGACTCATGACGTACTTACTAGTGCCACGCGAACACCAGAAGTATTCGATACCAATGGTATAGGGCCTGCGTGCGGTAGTTGTGACTCGATCGGTCCATTGGGTAAAGAAAAAAGATAAAGATCCCGGACCGGTTTGCTGTTGCAAGCGAGCGGGGTTAGCGAATGCTCACTAAGATGAACACCCACCCTATTCCGTATCCCCAGGGCAGCCCAGACTGGGGTCCCTTCAGCTCACCCCCGCCTCCGGGTCCTGGCCACTCTACCGCTGGGCACTCAGCTTGCGTGGGACTGTTGCGAGATACCCTTTGAGAGACGGCGGTCCTCCTGTCCATGGCAGTCGGACCACCTGGGGTAGAGCTCGCCCACCGGATAGGAAAGAGTGCGATGGTCCACGGCTCCCCTGCGTGGCCCCTTCAATGACTGGCACGGTCGTTACGCCGTCTGGCATGTATGGCCCTAAGCGCTCGAAACACATGCCTCAACTGTGTCGTTGTCCCTGTGTCCCCTCCGCCCATGATGGCGAGACGGCAGACTCATGTTCCGACCGCAGATCGGTCAAGCAAGACCCTTCGGCCATCTGCGAGGACCTAGTAGACACGTTGCCCCGAGGGCCCGTTGGCCCGTGTCTGTGGCATAGAGCCCCATCACATTTTGCCGATCACGTCCGGTAACATTACCAGGGGAGCTGATCGTTTCCAGTTGCCACCTCGTGGAGGTATGTGTGGAGATCTTGGGCTAGGCCTTGCCATCAGCCAAGCCCCCCCGGCTCAGACACTGGTCGTAACCTTCCTCACCCCGCAGACACCGCTCTTTGGGGGATTCGGGCTAGCGGCCCCAAAGCGTCGTCACCGTGGCAACTGTTCTTCAGTTCCAGTTTGAATTCTTTCTTCTTAACAGGGTTCTTCAGAACACTGACTTGGTACTTTTGGCGACTTCCGGTTGTGGCTTGTGCATACCTTCTCAGTTTCAGCCTCATCTTTCCAAGGATCAGATGGTGGTCCGACCCGACATCTGCTCCTCGCAGAGCTCTTACGTCTTCCAGTGAGCGTCTAAACTTTCGAGAAATGCAGAAGTGGTCTATCTGGTTCTCCGCTCTTCCATCTGGGGAGACCCAAGTTGCTTTGTGGATCCTCTTGTGTGGGAAGATTGTTCCTCCAATGACTAGGCTGTTGAATGCACAGAAGTTCTGAAATCTTTTCCCGTTGTCGTTTGCTTCTCCTAGTCCTTGTCTGCCCATGGTTTCCTCGTAGTGACTATTATCAGAGCCTACCTTGGCGTTCATGTCTCCCATGACAATGTTGATGTCCTTACTTGGAAGGTTGTCTATCACACTGGAGGCGGTTGTAGAAGTTGTCTTTGTCCTCCTCTTCAGCATCGTTGGTTGGGGCGTATACTTGTATGATGTTCATGTTTATGACCTTCTTACCTTCCTTTTGCTTGACTTCTTTCTTTGTTCCGAATGAGGCCATGATAATTCTTGGACCATGTGCTTCCCAACCTCTGAATGTTTTCTGTGTTGTTTTGTTTATGAACATTCCTACTCCTTCTCTATGGGGTCCATCTCTGTCACTTTCGGAATAGATAAAAAGTTCTCCATCTTTCATTCGTTTCTGTCCAGACTGGTTCAAGTGGGTCACGCTGATTCCTAGTATGTTTAGACGGTACCTGTGCATTTCTTGAAGAACCTGTGCAGTTTTTCCAGTCTCATACAAGGTCCTAACGTTCCACGATCCAATCCGGAGAGACTTGGATGATGGTGGAGGCGTCCGCCTAACAGCTTCCTTTCGAATTTGACTGTCACGCATCATGAGTTCTCCATTTGGAGAAATTCCACCATCAACCAAGCAGAGATTCAGGTTTTCGTTTGTATGTGTTTCTGTAACAATGTTTTGTTTTAAGGGAGAGGTTGTTAGCCCCGTGACCCAACCCCCAACCCCCAACCTGGAGGACCGGGTGACTCTGTGTCGGGAGTCACTACCTGTTTTTTCGCCATTTAGTCGCCTCGTACGACACGCTAGCACCACGTCATTCCTATTCTTCGCGAAGCCGGGAACTGAACGGCTG